>JACXGM010020439.1:0-17804 GCA_016801145.1 Umbra pygmaea | reverse complement strand
CACAGAACAAACAAACCCACAGAACTAAATACCCAACTAACGAGGGAAGGGTGTGCAGGTGTGGACCAAACAACAGAACTGATTGGATAATCAAACCATGTGAGGGGATCATGTGATACAAAGAGCGGGAAAACAACACAGGGGAGAACCACCATGAAGTGACACAGAACAAGGACAAATACTACAGACATTGTGACAGTAAGTAAGTAAGTAAGTAAGTAAGTAAGTAAGTAAGTAAGTAAATAAATGTATGTATATAGCACTTCTCACAGATACAAATAAGAAAGGGCTTCACAGTAACATATAATACAACAAATTCAAATGCAGGCCAGTTACAAATCAAAACAAAACAATATAACCATAGAAACACCTCAACTAACTAAAAGCCTGCTTAAATAGTAGAGTCTTCAAATGCTGTTTAAAGATCCCAAAAAAGATCCCAAAAATGTACAATTGGATAATCTTAACATTACTCTTGATGGCTCTGTTTTAGAACGTGTCCCCTCCTATAAATACCTGAGAATTTGCTTAGACAATAATGTCTCTTTTATTACACATATTACTGAGCTGGTGAGGAAGCTGAAAGTGGGAAGTGTCTGTTTTTTATAGAAATAAACCATGTTTCTTCACAGCATAGAAAGGAAATTGTACAGGCCCCGTTTGTGTCAGTGGTGATGTATTATAAATGCATGGGTCAGCGTTGAAACATTTGGATGCAGTACTCCATGCAGCAACATAGCCTATTATTAATGGAGCAAACTTTCACACACACAATTGCCTGTTATACATTTCAGTTAATGCTTTTTTATAAGTCTGTATTAGAGACTACCTATATATTTAAAAAATAGAATTCACAGGTCAAATATTATATATTAGACTCGTTCTCTGGACCTTTTATTACTAGAGATTCCACAGGTTGACTCTGAGTTAGGTAAGACCTAGCACGCCTCACACTCATGGAATGATTTACAGAGTAAACTTAAAATGGAGGTTTTAGTGCCTGTACGCCAATGTAAATGCCTTTTACATGACCTTTTTGTTGTTAACTGCAAATGTTTATTTTAAAGTGTTTTTTATAAATTTAATGTATCTATTTTATTTAAATGTATTTTTACACTTTTATTTGGTTTTTATATTGTTGTATCAGAGGGCACTACTGTATGAAACTTTGGTCTCAGCTTGTTTTCCCTCTGAAATGAACCATTTTATTTTGTCTGTTTTATTTTGTATATTTTCGATCATTAGAATAGATGGGTCATGTTAAAAACATAATTTCCTACCGCAAGCCATTACCTAAACTGTCCACAAAAAAAGAAGGAATCCATTAAAGAATGCATGAACAAACATTCTTTCATTTCATGATTTTGACCATCCAATTTTGATGTTAAAACCATTTACAGTAATTCAATGTTCTGTACTAGCCTACGTTAAACTCAATTAAAGTTGAGTTATGTTAAGGCTATGCTATCATATAATTCTTCAAAGAGCATCTCTACGTTATAGATATGTAAGACTGTAACAATAGAAATATCCCAGGGACAGACATGACAAAAGACCATGACGGTTTCCCGCTGTCTTTTTTCTTGCTTAGGCTGGTCTAGACAATTAACATACATAGTGTTCAACCAAACGGAGCAGTTTAAATCCTAAGTGGAGAAAATGCAGACACCCAATGGGCCAATGGGTGGAGGGGGTTTGTTATTCTTTCTAGGTGACAGTAATTCCTTGAATACACTGGTTTGTCTGTGACTAATGCTAACAATAGCAATAACATAGCTTGCTAATCCCAATAGAATAGGTATGTTTAGATTATAGAAATGTGCTGATATGACAGACTGTTCTGTTTTTTATAAGGTGTGCTATATTCATGTTATGTCTACACAATGCTGTATGTTTTTTCTATGATAACTAAGGTCTACAATTTGGAAGAAAAAAATAATTTAGATAACATTGTGTTTTTAACGTATTAAAAACTATACAGTACCGTAGTTCAAGACAAAGGCAAGAGGATTTCACAGCATGTCTTTCTTAAATAAACTTTTGCAGAACTGTAGTTACATCCATATGCATGGCTTCTTCAGTTTTCTCCCTCTGCGCTTGTCCCAGGAGCAATGCGGCATGGCCACTATGTACGGAATTCTAACTGCCAAAGCCTCAACTTGTTTATGTGAGTTGTAGAATAAACTACATTCCTAGACAACCTTTGGCCCCAGTACTTCATCTTTTACACCTTTTTGATCTCTAAGAAAATAGTGTCATCTTATATCTTAGTAAACATTGTTTAATGTCAATATGACACATACAAAATGAAAATATAAAATTATAACAAATTCAGTTTTTTTTCCTAAAGAGGTAAAGGTGACTTCAACTCATAACCCTTTTTAGGGATTAATTACTCTGAGTGATGAAAAATTATCATTTCCAATCCAATTTTCAAATATCAATTGAAACACTTTCCCATTTTGAAACAACTGTGGAACAGCAGTTGGAGGCAAAAGTTCTAAGACTTTTAGTATTACAATCAGCCTATGGCGTCGTTGCTTAGGAGTAGGAGAAATGTGTTTGTGTTTGGGGGAGGGGCTGGTGGTGGTGGGGAGGACGTAGTATTCATGTCGCAAAGACATCAATGTGTGCCGCCGTGTCCCAGCGTGACAACAAAAGCTTGTTGGCCTTTTTCAGTACCAATCATTTCTCGTTTATTGTCAACCAACGCGTTTTCCGAATCAACAGGTCACTTGTCAGTAATGGAAACATGTTCAGAAACCATAACAAATACCAAGAACATAATGTGCTCGTCTTCTGTTATGCCTGGACTGTGTCCTGTTCCACCCTGTTGACTCCTCCCCTGTGTGAAAATCAAAGCATAATAGGCATGGATACTGTATTTCAATGGCTCACTGAAATGTTATCAATTAGCAGGCGTTACATTTTTATAGTTCACTTGGTAGTCTCAGGCTTTAACCACAGGTGGACTTGAATGGCTTCTCTGTCTCGTTGGTTGGTGTTACAGTCTCCACTCTGTCAAAAATCCAGACTGGACTACAGTACCAGCTTCTACATGCAACCATGTCATCTCATTTCCTTCGTTTATCAAGTTTATTTGTCACATGTCAGAAACCCACAGATGTTAATGAATGCACACTTGAAATCTGGTTGTGCAACGTTGTGGTTTGATCATCTAACTACATCGAGAAAATAATAGATGACAAAGTAAGCCTACTACACGTCTAAAATCGACAATGGGAGCACATTGAGTCATTTGCATCTTATTTAATTGTTGACCCTTTTATTGCTTGTTTGTCTGTCTTTGTAAATATGATTATTCTGCTGACAACATGTGAAACTTCGGCCACAACACACAAAAATATGCAACATTGGCTCGAATAAGCTATGAAGGATCCCATGCTTTATACAATATTATAGCAGTGGCTGGTTTTGTATTTACAATCATGAGCAGACATGGGTAAAAAACAATTTCAAATCTTAAAAAATATACATTTATGGTATAGTTTGCCTAGAGTACCAAATGAGTTACTACAGTCCTGTGACTATTCTACACGCTCATTACACCAGAGGATCTAAACAGAAGCCAGACACATTATTGGAAAATATTGTGTAGTTGACTGAATTTTTATTTTTCTGTAATTTTTTTTTCTGGAGAATATTGGCAGTGATGTTTCAAGAGATATTACAGATACAAGAGAGGTTAATTGTTACCAAACTACTTCATGGGGTCATACCAGACCTTCTTATCCAAACAAACTGATTCCCACAGTCTTTTCCACAGATCCGAAGGCAAGGACCTCAGATGGCCTTTTCAGACCTGTGTTGACATGAACACTGAGCTGTATTTGTGTGCTCAGAAATGGTTTGTTTACGCAAACTGACAAGCTCGATAAACAGCACAAGGCCATGTATTTTGTCCATGACCCTAGCACGCTCTGTCTAACAGATGTTTCACAAGGTAAGATGTATCCTCGTAAATCAAAGGCACACAAAGGCATTGGCTGTGTGTGATGAAATCAGACGGTAGCTTTATGATGAATGTTGGAAACTAGGGTTATTTGTGGGCTACATATACATTTACTATCAGAGACTCATTTATTAAATGTCTTACTGCCCCAACTATTGAAATAATCGTTTTATTGTTTGGCAACATAACGCTCCTGCATTTCTGATTTCTACTCTTTCTTCCAACTTTTGGAAACTATTTCTGATTTACAGTACAAGTGCTTGATTCGAAATCTCCAACCCCCCTCCACACACACACACACACACACACACACACACACACACACACACACACACACACACACACACACACACACACACACACACGGCTCACTTCCAGAGAGGACGACGCTCACAACACATGACTTCTTACAAGCAAGCTAACAGTTAACAGCCAACAAGGCTGCCATTCTTTTTCATAAACACATTTACCCCTTATTTATATAATTGTTCCAAGGTTAGTCCAGACACAGACTCTGTAGAAGCCCTCAGAAGTCCAAAACACAGTTAGCAGTCAGGTGAGTTGAAGTTGACCTAACTCTCTTGAGATGTCAAATGCAATCGTTAGGTTTATGTTCAAATGTACAACTTGATGTTGTTGTTTTATCTACTACTGTATATCTGGCATAAATACACTTTTCAAATCTACTCTGGACATAGGGGTCTGATTATTTAAACATTTAGGTTTGTATTTAACATGTGCCAGTATATTTTAAATGTTTACATTTTGGAGCACCTTCTTACTTGTCTGCCTTTTAAACTCCAAACATTTTGGAGTTCTGTTTCAGTCTAACACTTATTTGACATATTGTCCCCTATACAGGAGCTTTGCTGACATAGTGTGCAGTGATTTGATTACACAACAAATATTTTGGGTCAATAATGGAAAGTTCTTTAAGTATTTAAAACACCCAGTGTTGAAAAGTGTTGTTATTATGCTTAATTTAGGGAAAATAAGCCCCCTGTTTGCTGTCAGATATTTCAGGGACCAACTGAAAGGATCACATCGGGTATATTCCTGATAATGCTTACGTGAGGATGGCACATTTCATGATAAACAATCTAAGACAACCTTATTTTTCTTCACCTTTATTTAACAAGGTTCATCGATTGAGAACAAGTTCTCATTTGCAATCGCGACCTGGCCAAGATAAGGCAGAAGGTGCAGGCGACATGAATTTACACAGAGAGTACAAACACTCAAGTTACGCATATAAACAGTGTTCGGTTCGATTAAAAAACATTGTATATTCAGAGCAAACATTAGTTATGGGTGCACTGTGTAGAATTCCGCAAAGTGAAAACAAAACAAATTTCTCTTTCAGTGAGCAGATTCCAAAAGAGATAGAACTTTTATTTCATGATATTTAAAAAATCTAAAAATTTAAATGAGGACATGACAAGTGGCTTCCACATTTTATGTCAATGTTCACACACTGGTCCATATTTAATATAATGTATTCATTTTAGGCTGTGCTTTCTTTTACAATCTTAAAAAAATTGGTTGAAGTTGGAACCAATTCAGGTTCTTCAGAGCAATGCCATAGGGCAGGGTTCATCACCTCCGGTCCTGGAGGGCCGAAACACTTCTGATTTTTGTTCTCTCTTTCTAATAAGGGACTGGTTTATACCTGGGAAAGCAGGTGATTGCAATAAACTACTAGGTAAAATAAAACAACAGAAGTGTTTCGGCCCTCCAGGACCGGAGTTGATGACCCCTGCCATAGGGGAACCGATGTTGTGTCACGGCTCACCATCCTTAGCCTGTCTTTTCAATCTGAACAGTCTGTGTTGTGTATTGTTTGTTCCACGTTGGCATTCCTGAACGTACCCTCCTGTGTTACACCTGTGTTCTATCTCCCATCAACGCACCTGGTCTTGACGAGCCTGCCTGCCTATTTATTCCGGAGCTGTCTTCCAGTCCTCGCCGGATCGTTAAGTCAGAATACGGATTACCTACATCCGATCTTCAAGGCTACAAACACAGGACACAGACTACCCTAGACACCATCATGCCTGAGCTGGGACATCTGCAGTGACCAGCTTCTCCTTCACAGTAAAAAACGGCTGTGTTAAATCAACACCCTTAGTGTTAAATTAACACTCTCAGTGTTTATATTGGTCCAAATTGACACTGAATAGTGTTAATTTAACACTTAGGGTGTTGATTTAACACAGCCGTTTTTACTGTGTTCCTTTTCAAAAAATTATGCATATACATTTGTCAATCATTACCTATTACCTTTGGACTCTGACTGGCTTGTTTTCTGTGAAACATCATTGTATTATTAAACATACCTTATTATTGAAGTTCACACATTTCCGGTCTGCTTTTGTGATCTACCCCCAGAGAGAGAAACCCTGACAGTACAATCTGGCCAGGATGGACCCAGGGGATCTGGACGACGTGCGTTGAGCTGTGATACACCAGGGCATGATGCTGGGCAGACACGAGACAGCTCTACAGTAGATCATGGCAAACCTACAGAGATTATTAACCAGTCTTTCCACCATTCAGAGTCAACTCAGTGGTTCTGCCGCGAACCCCTCAGTGAGTGCCGCTTCATTCCCAGTAGATGTCATCACCACTTCCACTTCTGATTGGGAGCCGTACCCACACCCAACAGGTATGATGGGATCTGGGAAGCTGTCATTTTTTTGTGCAATGCGGTTTGGTGTTTGATCAACAGCGCTGTACCTACTGTACTGATCCGTCAAGGATGGCAAATCGAATCAGCCTGCTTTGGTGTAACGCCTTGCAATGGGTGTCAACTGTGTGGAAGAAACAGGACCACATCGCCACCACCTATTCCTCCTTTACTACTGAGATGAGAAACGTTTTCGATCACCCTGTCACAGGTAAGCACGTGTCGAAGCGTCTGTTGTCATTACGGCAGGGGATACGCAGTGTGGCAGAATATTCTGTATCCTTCCGCACTCTTGTGGCCAAGAGTGGGTGGAATAAGGAGTCTTTACAAGCTGCATTTACTTACGAGCTGAGCGAACAGATAAAAGACAAACTGTTTTCCCATCCTGAGCCTAGTGGGTTGGACGCCTTAATTGGTCTGTCTATGAGAATTGACGGGAACGATGGAGTGAGAGAAAACAGAGTGAACACAGGGCTCAGCTACCTGTTTGGAGAACCGATGCCAGCCGGGACGCGTTGGGTTCCATGGACAACCCTTCACAGGAGGCGGACAGAGCAGTGACGGACAACCCACCAGAACCAATGCAACTGGGATGCTTGCGCAGAAGGACAATCAGTGCCGGATGTCAACCAACAGCTGTCTATATGCGGTGAGCTTGGTCATTTTCTGACATCATGTCCATGTAAACTGTCAAACAGGCAGGCTAACTACTGTTCCCTATTCCCAAGCTCGTACTCTTTGTCATGTCACGGTTTTAACAGTCAGTCACACCATTTCCAAGCCCTCTTGGACTCTGACAAGAAGTTTCATGGATGCAGAGCTAGTGAGACAGTTGTGGCTTTTGGTTACACGGTTGGACAAGGCTATTGACACTAACACCATTGATGGGAGGTTGCCTACCTGGGTTACATCACATATTGGACCAGTTTGCCTACTCATCTCCGGCAACCATTCTGAGGAGATCTGTTTCTTTGTCATCAACTCACTTCGGGTTCCTATTATATTGGGGCACACCTGGTTGGTCCGCCATAACCCCTCTATTGACTGGAGGACAGGTCAGATAATCTCTTGGAGCGATGCATGTCAAGCTACTTGTTCAAAATCTGCCTGTTCCTTCCCTGTACCAAGCCAGGTGGAGGATACCCAGCCTCTGGTTCTAAGCCTCGTGCCTGCGGAATACCACAACCTAGGTGAGGTCTTTAGTAAACAGCGGGCCATAAGATTGTGGTATACAACTCCTGCCGGGTGATACCTTCCCCAAGGCCCGATTGTATAGGATCTCCAAACCAGAACGCCAGGCCCTGGAGGAGTACATTCACACATCCTTGATGCCAGGTCTGATCCGTCCATCGTCGTCCCCACTTGGCACTGGATTTTTTTTGTGAGTAAGAAGGATGCCACACTTCGACCCTGCATTAATTACTGTGGACGACATCATAGTTAAGAACAAGTATCATTTGCCATTGATGCACACCGCATTCGATTCCCTCCAAGGGGCCGCCATCTTCACGAAACTGGACTTACAGTGCCTTGCGAAAGTATTCGGCCCCCTTGAACATTTCGACCTTTTGCCACATTTCAGGCTTCAAACATAAAGATATAAAATTGTAATTTTTTGTGAAGAAGCAACAACAAGTGGGACACAATCATGAAGTAGAATGAAAGTTATTGAAAATTTCAAACTAATAAAAAACTGACGAATTGGGCGAGCAAAACTATTCAGCCCCTTTAATTTCAGTGCAGCAAACTCTCTCCAGAATTTCAATGAGAATCTCTGAATGATCCAATGTTGACCTAAATGACTAATGATGATAAATTGAATCCACCTGTGTGTAATCAAGTCTCCGTATAAATGCACTTTCTCTGTGATAGTCTCAGAGGTCCGTTGAAAGCACAGAGAGCATCATGAAGAACAACGAACACACCAGGCAGGTCCAAGATACTGTTGAGGAGTTTAAAGCCGGATTTGGATACAGAAATATTTCCAAAGCTTTAAACATTCCAAGGAGCACTGTGCAAGCGATAATATTGAAATGGAAGGAGTATCAGACCACTGCAAATCTACCAAGACTCAGCTGTCCCTCTAAACTTTCAGCTCATACAAGGAGAAGACTGTCTCCCCTCCGTGCAAGGCATCTACCACAAGCGATGCCTGAGGAAAACACAGAATATCCTAAGAGACCACAGCCATCCAGGCCGTGACCTTTTCTCACTGCTGCCATTTGGTAGACGTTACCGGAGCATCAAGGCACGGACTACCAGATTAAAAAACAGTTTCTTTCTGCAGGCCATTCGGCTGCTCAACATGGAACATTGATCACAAATCACAATCATTTCTTGAGCCCTGACATTCTCTGGTCAGTTTATCCACTCTACATCTGATGTAGCAGAATTCAATGCACCTTTAAAAGTAATTTTCCATTCCATATTTTATAATATTTATTACTTCTGCTGTCGTACACTCTACGGACCACTGCTCTGTACATAGTGTATTTTGTATTTTGTTATTATTATTATTATCGTTTTAAAATTTATTTATATTGTATATAACCTTTTTAAGCCCTCTGTGTAGATGTGTCGAGCCTTGTCAAAAGAATTTCTCTGCATCGGATGATGTGATGTTATCCGATGCACATGACAAATAAACAACTTTGACTTTGACTTTGACTTTGACTGATCATAGATGCAGCCAAGCGGCCCATGATCACTCTGGATGAACTGCAGAGATCTACAGCTGAGGTGGGCGAGTCTGTCCATAGGAAAACAATCAGTCGTATACTGCACAAATCTGGCCTTTATGGAAGAGTGGCAAGAAGAAAGCCATTTCTGAAAGACATCCATAAAAAGTGTAATTTAAAGTTTGCCACAAGCCACCTGGGTGACACACCAAACATGTGGAAGAAGGTGCTCTGGTCAGATGAAACCAAAATGGAACTTTTTGGCAACAATGCAAAACGTTATGTTTAGCGTAAAAGCAACACAGCTCATCACCCTGAACACACCATCCCCACTGTCAAACATGGTGGCGGCAGCATCATGGTTTGGGCCTGCTTCTCTTCAGCAGGGACAGGGAAGATGGCTAAAATTGATGGGAAGATGGATGGAGCCAAATACAGGACCATTCTGGAAGAAAACCTGATGGAGTCTGCAAAAGACCTGAGACTGGGACGGAGATTTGTCTTCCAACAAGACAATGATCCAAAACATAAAGCAAAACCTACAATGGAATGGCTCACAAATAAACATATCCAGGTGTTAGAATGGCCAAGTCAAAGTCCAGACCTGAATCTAATCGAGAATCTGTGGAAAGAACTGAAAACTACTGTTCACAAACGCTCTCCATCCAACCTCACTGAGCTCAAGCTGTTTTGCAAGGAGGAATGGGCAAAGATTTCAGTCTCTCGATGTGCAAAACTGATAGAGACATACCCCAAGCGACTTACAGCTGTAATCGCACCAAAAGGTGGTGCTACAAAGTATTAACTTAAGGGGGCTAAATAATTTTGCACGCCCAATTTTTCTGTTTTTTATTCGTTAAAAAAGTTTGAAATATCCAATAAATTTCTTTCCACTTCATGATTGTGTCCCACTTGTTGTTGATTGTTCACAAAAAATTACAGTTCCATATCTTTATGTTTGAAGCCTGAAATGTGACAAAAGGTTGAAAAGTTCAAGGGGGTCGAATACTTTGCAAGGCACTGTAAGTAATGCCTACCACCTTTTTAGAATCCGGGAGGGTGACGAGTGGCTCATGGGTTTCAAAACTCCCATGGGTCATTTTGAGTACCTAGTGGTGCCTTTTGGGCTGACAAATGCCCCTGCAGTATTTCAGTGCCTAGTCAATGATGTTATGAGACATGATTGGTAAGCATGTGTTTGTTTACAGAGCTTCCTGGTGTTTGCCAACTTTTATCAGAAATTTATTCGGAACTAAGGTCAGTTGGTTACTCAATTAACTGCTCTTACATCAGAGGCCAGACCTTTCACTTGGACCCCAGAAACAGTCAAGGCCTTCCTAGGACTAAAACAGCAGTTCACGTCCGCACTCATGCTCTCCCAGCCTGATCCCACCAGGCATTTTGAGGTTGAGGTCGACGCATCCAACATGGGTATAGGGGCACTCTTGTCCGAGCGCTCAGTTACAGGCAGTAAGCAGCATCCATATACATTCCTGTCTTACCGTTTGTCCCGTGTAGAAGCTAACTATGACATCGGGAACCAAGAGCTTCTGGCTGTCAAGGTTGCCCTAAAGGTCTACTGACTGGAGGGGGCAGAACATCCGTTTGTGGTTTGGACTGACCATTAGAGACTTGGAGTATGTGCGCTCGGCTAAACGCCTCTCATCTCGGCAAGCCAGGTGGGCCCTATTCTTTTCCCATTTCCAGTTCTCTCTTACGTATAGGCCAGGGTCTTGCAATGGCAAACCAGATGCCCTCTCATGAGTCTTCGCCAAGGAGGAGGAGTCTGACTCTCTGCATGACACTATTGTACCTGAAAGGTGTGTTATTGGAGCTGTCACCTGAGGAATCAAGAGGGAGGTGCAGGACGCACTCCAGGCTACTCCAGGTCCAGGTAACGGTCCGCCAGACAGATTATTTGTGCCCAAACAGGTCAGATCAGCTGTGTTGAAGTGGGGGCATGTGTCTAAACTTAGCTGCCATCCAGGAGTGGTTCGGTCCCTGGCATTCTTGAAGAGGGGTTTCTGGTGGCCCACTATGAAGACGTCAGAAGCTACATGTCAGCATGCCCTTCCTGCACCCTAAACAAGGGATCCAACCAGCCCAGTGCAGGGTTACTTTGGCCACTGCCTATTCCCCGGCGACCTTGGTCTCATCTGGCCCTGGACTTTGTCACCGGTCAACCCCTCTCTGATGGAAACACAATCATCCTCACCATGGTGGATCAGTTCAGTAAGTTCCCTCTCTAAATACCTTTACCTAAACTGCCCTAAATCTTTTTGGGTTCCAGCCACCTCTCTTTCCCTCTCAAGAGAACCTGTTGGTGCCCTTGGATCAGGCCCATATCCGCCGCTGCCATGGGACCTGGCATTATGTAGAAAGCCCTCCTCAATGGATTTGGAGAGTACCAGTGGCAGGCCAACTGCCATCGTCTCCCTGCTCCTACCTATGCTGCCGGGGATAAACTGTTGGTGTCTACAAAGAACCTCTCGCTATGAACGGAGTCACATAAGCTCTCTCCCAGGTTTATTGGACTTTTTATTGTTGAGAAGGACGTTAACCCAGTGGCGGTCTGGCACAAGCTGCCCAGGACTCTCAAGGTCCACCCTGTGTTCCACGTCTCCTGTGTCAAGTCAGTGTAGCTCAGCCCTCTCCTGCCTCCACCTTTGCGAAGCTGGATTCCTTGTTGCCAGATCCTTGACGCAGGGCTCTTCCGGGACTTCTATCACCTCCGGCCTGGGGCTCCTGGTGGTTCGCCCGGTGGCATCCCTCGGAGGGAGGGTACTGTCACGGCCCACACTCTTTAGGCTGTCTTTTCTGTCTGTCTGTGTTGTCTATTTGGATCTGTTAATAACTTTTTCAGGCAAGGTGTTTTAGAGAACCAATTCAGTGTAACTTGGAAACCCAATAAATGGTTCATGAAAGAACTGTTTATGGTTCTTCATGGCTTTTCATAAATAATGGCTCAAAACTAAATGTAATGTTTCTTCATATATCAATTGGACCTAGGGAGATCTCATTGTTAGTGGTTCTTTATTGATTTTATATTCATTCTGACTGGAACTTTTATCTAATGGTTCTTCATAAATAACATATTGGTTCCTGGGATATTTTATTGTCAGTGGTCTTTTGAAAAAAGTGTTTGAAGAAGCTACAAAAAACTTCTGGTAGAGTTGTAACCTGGGCAGAAACCTAGAGATTAACAAGACTGAATGGTGGTCAGTCCTCTTCTGGCTGTGCTGGGGGAGATAATAACAGTGCTTGACCGCTGTTTTATTAATGTATTAACATATTGAAATGACCAGTGAAACAGTGAATTCAGGTAAGATGAGGCCAGAGTCTTAAGGCCAAATCCATGTCAGCAGCACAAGGACGACCACGTGGACTGTGAGCAATAACACATCCAGGTGGACTTGAGATGTGGACAGTAAGGAGTCATCAGGCCAGTTAGTCTTCAGGCCGAATCCATGTCAGCAGCACAAGGATGACCACGTGGACTGTGAGCAATAACACAACCAGGTGGACTTGAGATGTGGACAGTAAGGAGTCATCAGGCCAGTTAGTCAGAAGGTGAGGTCTACAGGCTAAGATCCTCCTAAGATGTAATAGGAAATCATAGAAATTAGAGTGAGCGCTCCTTAGGTCCGAAAGTATACCTCAGCACATAAATCAGATTCTAGTCCACAACGAATAAACTAATGCAACTTAAGAAATAAACATGAAACAGTATGTGATGTAATAGTTTCTGGTAGCTGAATTTATTTAGTTCACATGGGGAACATGTCACTTACTCTCAAAGGTTGCTCCATACTTTCAAACCGTTCTCATCGAGGAACTTCACTCCATGCTCTATGGTCCAAGAGAGTGAACCTTCCTAGAATCTTCAGGGCAAATCTGTTAGCAGCGCACCTGGGGGACTTTGGCAGGGATTACCAGGTAGACTGTGGGCAATAACAACAGGAATTGTTAAGCTGAAACTAGACCAGCAACACAACCAGGTGGACGCATCAGGCCAGTTAGTCCCGAGGTGAAGTCCATGGGCTAAGATCCTCCTAAGATGCAACAAGAAACTATAGAAATTAGAGTGAACACTCCTTAGATCCAAAAGAATACCTCATAAGTTTGAATACCCTGGCAAAAATTGTGAAATTTCAGCATTGATTTTGACAATATCACTGTTCATGCAGAAAATCTGACTGTTATGTAAGTATATTGATCATATGAAGCCATGAAGTGTCACATAGTTGTTTGGCTCCTTTGTAATCCATACTAATAACAGAAATCCTTGTTTACAGACACACAAGGTGACAGACACAGGTTAAAATGGTAATAAAAGGTTAATTTCCCACAACTGTAGCAAAAATTAAAATGTAGAAATAATTTAAAATTGCAATTATTTTCTGTCTAGAAAAGTTCAATGAGTTTGATAGCTCTCACGTGGATGCACTGAGCAGCTATACACTGGGCCATAGGGATCAGAAAAGAGCTGTCAAAAGCGTAATAAGGTACTGCAACTGCATAAAGTTGGAAATGGACATAAAAAGATATCCAAAGCTTTGCAAATGCCAGTCAGTACTGTTCAATCATGTATAGAAGTGGAAGATTCAGGAATTTCTTGATACCAAGTAAATCTCTTGATACCAGACCAAGAAGGATTTCAGCCAAAACTGACAGAAGAATTGTTCGGGATACAAAGAAAAACCCACAGGTAACCTCGGGAGACATACAGGCTCTGAAGGCCGAGGGAACCTTGTGAAAACTGGAAGATGAATGCAGCGTGGGAAGCTCTTGGACTTTCCAGCACAACAATGACCCTAAGCACAAGGTCAAGTTGACCTTCCAGTGGTTACAGCAGTAAATGGTGAAGGTTCTAGAGTGGCCATCACAGTCTCCTGACCTTAATATCATTGAGCCACTCTGGGGAGATTTCAAACTTGCAGTTCATTCAAGACGACCAAAGATTGCATGACCTAGAGGCATTTTGCCAAGACGAATGGGCAGCTATACCATCTGCAAGAATTCACAAACAAATGCACGCTGTCATTGGGGCAATACACCATATTGAGAACTTAAACTTAAAGTATGCATCCTTTTGAACAGGGGTCATTTCATTATAGAAACGGCCCTGGACTTGACCTTAAGTTTCCCCAGGGAGAATGTCCCTCTACTTTCTGTAAGTAAGTGTCTGCTAAATGTCTAAATTATTTAAAAAGTGTTTACTGTGATAAAAAGATGTTTGCAGTGTAGCTTGCTAGCTAAGGGAAATGACTGTATATTGTCTTAAGTGTTTAATTACTAGCTAATTAGCTTCTCTTTCATAATATGAAATGGCTGGCTCAGGCTAGGCTGTTCTTAATGGAAAAGGATTGTTTACATTAGCACATCCTTCTCTCTATGTTTTGATCTGCTGCAATGAAATGATGATAAATTATTTAAGTACTCTATACAATCTATAAAAGGATATAGTCACTTGGTCAAGTTCAAACTGCTGTTGTGCCCGGCTTATTGTGCAAGGTTAATGGAAATATACGGTCACGCAATGCACCTGTGCATGTTTAGGGTTCATTTTATGCTGTTACAGCATGAGAACAAACAGAAGCAAAGCTGTGCATGAACACTTGTTGTGGATATTGACAAACTGCTGTCTACTTTCTCCATCTACTTAGTTTTCCTGAGTCTACATGTTTCTTCAATAATTTGCCCTGTTTGAAGACAAATTAAACATTTTATTGTCATTTTGTCATTTTATTTATAGTCTACAGGGTATAAGTTGCCTGCTATGGCATCTGTGCTATTAGTTGTTTTGATTGTGGTCTTTTGACTGGAAAAATATGATCTTTAAACTTTCCCAGGTAAGGGAGGACCTTACATAGTCAGCCGAAACTCGCCCTAAGGGTTTTTGCTTAACATTCTTTCTTAAGCATTATAGGACGGTCTCATGTCATTCTGGACCTTTGCCCTACATTTACTTAAACATTCCACTTAATGTTAAAATGGAAAGACTATATATACACTATACCACGAAATAGTATTTTAAACACAATCTGCATTGTAAGGACACAGCACCAGTTTTGGAGAATGTCACTTTGTCAACATATATTTCAACACTTTAAGAGGGCATAATTAGATTTTTATTTACAGAAAAATGTAGCAGTATCTTAAAATATTGTAAAACACACCCTGATGTCGCACTCTGATTATTTGGATTGAACAACATAAAGGAAGATTTTACAGACAGATCCTAGGTACTGCAAACTTTCGTCTGTTAAAATGGTGTACAGTTGCCTCAACCATGGCATCCATGCTCTGGTTGGAACTTTCTCCCAGTTCATTATGCTGGAGTTATTCTGATATTTACAATAATGAGAGACGTGCTGTCAAGTAATTCCAAATATGTTTAGTGATAGTTTGGTAAAGGCGATCTCTTGATACCAAGTCAAGGTTAGGTAGACCAAGAAAGATTTCAGCCAAAACTGCCAGAACAATTGTTCGGACTACAAAGAAAACCCACAGGTGAACCTCGGGAGACATACAGGCTGCTCTGGAAAAGACAGTGTGGTTGTTTCAAGATGCACATTTTGACCATACTTGAACCAAAATTAGCTGCATGGTCGAGTTGCCAGAAAGAAGCCTTTACTGCACCAGTGCCACAAAAAAGCCTGGTTACAATATTCCCAACAACACCTTGACATGCCTCACAGCTTCTGGCACACTGTAATTTGGAGTGACAAGACCAAAATAGAGCTTTATGGTCATAACCATAAGTGCTATTTTTGGAGAGGGGTCAGCAAGACCTATAGTGAAAGGAATACCATCCCCACTGTGAAGTATGGTTGTGGATCACTGATGTCTTGGGGGTGTCTGAGCTCTATAGGCACAAGAAACTTGTGAAAATTGATGGCAAGATGAATACAGCATGTTATTGAACAATACTGGCAGACAATTTGCATTCTTCTGCATGAAAGCTGCACATGGGACACTCTTGAACTATCCAGCACAACAAAGACCCTAAGCACAAGGCCAAGATGACCCTCCAGTGGTTACAGCAGTAAATGGTGAAGGTTCTGGAGTGGCAATCACATCACAGTCTCCTGACCTTAATATCATCGAGCCACTCTGGGAAGATGAACTTGCAGTTCATGCAAGACGACAAAAGACTTTGCATGACCTGGAGGCATTTTGCTAAAACGATTAGGCAGCAATATATCACCTGAAAGAATTCACAAACAAATGCACGCTGTCATTGATGCTAAAGGGGGTAATACACCGTATTGAGAACTGAGGGTATGCAGACTTTTGAACAGGGGTCAGTTCATTATTTTCTTTGTTGCCATGTTTTGTTTTATGACGGTACCATTCTGTTATGACCTGCAGTTGAATTAGAATCCCATGAGAAATAAAAACAAATTGTTTTGCCCGCTCACTCATGTGTTCGTTAAAATTGGTACATCTATTAACAATTCTCCACGGACTAGCACAACTGTAGGTTATTGGACTTTCAAGCTTCAAGGAATAGAATTTTAACAGCATTTGTAAGCTGGTCAGATGGAAAGAGAAAGTAGTTCTATTATAACGGCTCAGATTCTACAAGTAGTACCTTTTAAATAATTTTTTCAAAAAGAAATATGAATTGTGTATGTAAACTGATTGATTTTAGTGTTTTAATAGTATATCTGACTTGTTTTTCCTCATTGTTCAACCCTGTGATTTAATTCTATGGCATAAAGGCACCTTACTAAGGTGTTACCTTCTCATCAGGAAAGGCTTGTTCTTTTTAAAATGTGCTAGGTGGTAGCTGATTCAAGTTTGACTATAAAAACAGGTTAGAGTTTAAGTGGATATTTGGCTGTGGGAGTTAGAAAGTTACTGGGCAAGCAAGCTACATATTCTTTCTTAGTTTTGTTCCAATTTCTTTTTTCTTTTTTTGAATTGAGAAATCTTTCCCCAAAGATAGTGTACACTGCAAATCAATGAGTGGCATATAAACCAACACACACACGCGCACACACACACTCACACGCACACACGCAGACATATGTAGTTGGGAGTAAAAGGATACAATTAATGTGCACTTATGAAGTTGAAGCATAAATAATTAATGTATTTCCTTTTCTCCCGTTGCAATAGTCTGGGTTAAGAACGGAGAAATGCTTAATAAATGCCTATAGAGGATTGATAGTATAGACGTTGTTGATATTTCCTATCTAACCATCTGAACTCACAAATGATCATTTATCCGTGTGTAAACAGCTACGGAAAGAAATACTGCAGCGACCCGGGAAACTAACGCGTTGCCCGCGAGTCAGACAAAGGTGCATAAGCTACCTAGCTTGAAACTGTGTGCGTAATAACAGCTGAAACATAGGAGCAGACCGCAACAAGATAACTTACATTAATTACTATCCCATTAATCCTCCACCGGAGATGTTCTGGGAAATGATTTAGAATGTCTATGACAGAACTTAGT
>JACXGM010020438.1:0-17805 GCA_016801145.1 Umbra pygmaea | reverse complement strand
AGAGAGAGAGAGAGAGAGAGAGAGAGAGAGAGAGAGAGAGAGAGAGCGGTGGAAGTGGATGTGAAAGGGAGGATGAGTGAAGGGGTGAGTAGAGACAGACAAAGGAGAAAGGGACAATTTTCCCATCAGCAGTGCATGATGACTTACCCTGTTGGATTATTTTAATGCACTGAATTAAAACATTAAGATAATTTTGTCATAAAACAAGACTGCTTGTCATAAAACAAAACTGCTCAAAAATACAATGAGAGTAGGAATCTCAATGTTGGATGCAAATGCATTTAACTTGACATTTCACACAAACTACATGAGCAAATTGTCTGTTCACATGCAGTGCTGACATGTTCTGTATCCTCCACTGCAAAAATGTTGTTTATACGCCCTGACTTGAATAACCTTTGAGGATGGAAAAGTGGTTACAGAAGAGCTGTCCTGTGGACGCAGTATAAAAAAATGATATTGCCATGTTGGTATTATTCAGTAAAAGTTAGTGCCTCTATTTTCTTCCATCAATTTTGTTTTTACAATCTGTCACTGTTTAGAGATATATAGTCTAGACATAGTTTACTGCGTCTTGCCAAATGATGTTGTAGATTAAAGTTAATATTGAACGAGATCACTTTCCTTATCTCCCATCCCAAATGCCTTTGTCGCTGAGAGCGCATGTTTTTTAGGTTGAAGTCTTTGAAGACTATATTTTCTGTACTGACAACATGTGTATTATGCTAAATTAGCATTAGCATTAATATTTAGATATATGACTGCTATTCGTTTAGCTGGGCTTTCATCTTTTTATTTAATCCATCATCCCTGAGGGTAGGTCGTTGGATCCACTACTGAGTGGAGGATTTCTAAGTTTAATGGTTAGGGTTGATCTATTCACTAACTGCCCTGGCCTGCATGACCCTCCTGGGCTGGAAGTGGCATTAAGGTCCTCGGAGCTGCTATGGGCCAGTTATGCTGAGGTTGGGGTGAGTCAGTAGACCTCAGGGTGTTGTTCTCAGGTTAGGGACCAATAAGCTTGATGATTGAATGTTGAGGACATTTATTTTAAAGTTTGGGTTCTGACCAAAATTCTCTGGAGATTCCAATGGCATGAGGTGTGCAGCACTCGTCGCAAGAGAAGACATTGCGGTACAAACAAAAGAAAACTTGTCTCTCGCAGATGTACAAACAAATGTACAAACGCTCATATGCACACTCATCTAGCATTTTCACACACACACGCACACACGCACACACGCACACACGCACACACGCACACACGCACACATGCACACACGAACACACGCACACAAGCACATACACTTAAAGACTCACACACACTCTTTTACTGTCATTTTCCCAGCACAAATGACAGGTTGCCTATACCACAGATGATGGCAGGAGACAACCAGACAGAAGGACAGACAGACAACGGTGGAGATGAGAAGGACAGCTTTATCTTTGTTGTAGGAAGTCAGAGGAGATGTACGTTAAGCCTGTACTCATTCCATAATTTTATTTGTGGACATGTGGGAATATGCATACTTCATGTGCCTTCATCTGTGTTTGTGTGCGTGTGTGCCAGTGTATAATTCGTGTTTACTGTGTATGTGTTTATGAGTGCCAGTGTAAGTGTGTGTGAATGAGTGAGCAGCGCTGTTGGACTTCACTCAGGGGATATGGCAGGCAGAGGCTTCTCCACTCAAAGGCAGGGGAGTGTTTGTGTGCGAGGATTGCTACTTACCGACTCTTCCTCGCCAAAATAAATAAGAATTTTTGATTACAGTAACCAGACGATTAATAATGCAGAACAGTGGTGGATGATGATGAGCTTATGAAAGACGGACCCTCTTAACCTTTTTCCCAGCAGAGAAGACAAGAGGGGGCTAATGTATTGGTGGGAGGATTTCTCTCTCTCTCCGTTCCCTGTTCTGTAACCTCTCCCTCTTTCTGCCCATTCCATCTATCGCTTCTTCTCTCTGTTTGAACGCATGGGATAAAAATGTGTCTGAGATGGGATGAGGAGGATAAAATTGGGGAATGTTTTTTAGGACGAGAGGGGAGAAGATGGCAGGGAGGTGTCTGAATCCATGCTAGAACACGTTGGTTGACACTGGGGCCATGTAGAAGCCAAATTATCCACTACTTATCTGTCTGTAGTGTAAGTTTGTTGCCAGGTTAGATCAGGAGTGTGTTGCCAGGTTAGATCAGGGAGTAAGACTGCGTAAGGCATCTGCACAGGAAACCAGGACACCATATTCGGAGTCTGTCTGCTAATGTTTCCCCCTGAAACACAATACATATCCCCACCCCATTACCAAAAATTGTAAAACACACAACTACACATCCCAAACCTGCTATTACACAATGTAAAACATACAAATACACATCCACAACCTAACTGCCACACATGCAAAACAAATATACATCCCCGATCCCAATATACACACTGCATAACACACAAATACCTTCCCCAACCCAAATACGGCATAACACACATATACACATTCCCTGTTTCTGGCACAGACAGACAAGGCGGTCGCCAAGGGCGCCACAGACTCAGGGGCGCAAATTTATGTGCAGCCCAAACTAAAAAAATCTATGCCTGCTGTGTGGATTGTTTCCGGTGCCCCGAAACAAGAATGTGTTGCATGTCATGCGCTTTATTCTACAGCACTGGACTGTAAGGGGATGGGCAATGTGGAAACTGAAGGCTAACCAGCAAACCCAAAATAATAATATCAAACGCCCTGTCTCTCCCTTCCTCACGAGCCACGCTTGTCTCTGTACCTGACCATTGGTTCCTGGGTCTGAGTTAACTCTTAGCTACTGGGCAGGTAACATTGCAATGCAACACCATGGCTAGCCAGGTGCACAGACGATAAAGAGAAAGGAGACCATTTCGCCATCTCACTGTTCAAATAATAGAATGATCTTACAACTGATTTGTGGTTGTTTCACTCAGCTAGATACAGTACATGTAGCTAGCTGCTCATAAATGTATGCACACTTAATTACGGTAAGTCACTCTTGATAAGAGCGTCTGTTAAATGACTAAAATGTATATGTTTAGGTTTGATAGAAATGTAGCAATCAGTGTTGTTTTCTCAAAGTGCTACAGTAGAGTACAGAACCAAAATAACAAAAAATGGCCACTGTCCGATGGAGTATAGTGCTCGCTCTATATAGCTTAATTTGTGTAATTGCAAAGTAATAGGTCTGGGTTACATCTGTTTGCTAATTCTTGCAATTTTTTATGGCAAATACACTATCTCTCCAAACATAAGAACCATTATAGCAAAGTAAGCTAGCTACTAGGTAATGGGTTTTGATTGAATTTTCAAGGCTTGTGGTTATCCTGCAATTGATGGCAAGCTGGCAGTAAGTAATAATTCATTCTTCCAGAGTCTTCCAAAGTTTGGTATTGGCTGTCACCATTAAGTAAGCTGAAACTTCATCTTACAGAAGGCGGTATCACCCAGTAGTGAGACGTTGCATTTAGATGGTTGATGAGGTGATTTGTACAGTATAGTGTGAGTTTTACTGACTTTCTGACACCGATTGACCATTTCTCCATGTTGACAAAGCCCTCCTTTAATCCAGTCACATGAAACACATGACACGGTCCACTCATCTGTCCAATCCTACTCTCTGTATATTGATACATCTCCAATATATTGATGATCCAACTCAATTTAACGCCATTGCTTCTGTTGTACATAGAGTAGCTCAGACCTTTATGACCTTTATGGCTTTTTTACAGAGACCATCAAGAATGAGCCAGTATAAAACATATGCAAATTGAATAGAAGGGTGTTGTTGTGAAATCTTCTGGGAGACTGTAACAACTCCCCTTCTTGTTTCTCCCCCTGCTGGTCAGCTCTTGTGGTTGTTGTCCCCGGTCTTCTGAGATGACCCCCCCCAATACGCACCTGTCATGTATTGTACTGATGTCCTTGTGTTTATATCCACCCTTGCCTTAGTGTCTCCTGTGTGTTATTTTTTCATTGTATCTCTTGGTAGTGTAAACTATAGCTGATTTAGGGAACTTTTCTTTGATTATTTACAGTCATCTGCCTGAACACTCTACTAGGTTTATATCTTCTGGCCTATGTGCCTCAGTATACTGTCTCGTTTCATCAGTAAACTACGGATTGATCTATTCCTGCGTCTGACTCCGTTATTGATTGTTACAGAGACAAGTTTCACTAAATTGTTTGTGCAATCCCAAACTTGTTAGCTAGTTACACATGACATGTGTAAGCAGTTTCAAGGCAACAAGATGGCCTTCTTTTTACCTTCTGCTGAAGTGAGGGCTACTAATATTTAGAAATGCATCTGGGTACCTGAGGATCAGCTAATTAGAAAGCATTGCAGAATTAAGGCAAATTTACTGTATGTATGTATGTTTGTATCAGCCGCGGTCGGGGGATCTTAATTGGGGACATCGGGCTTGTATTACGTTCAGGACTGGAGTGAATGGAATGGTGTGTAGCGCATCAAACCCATTGTGAGTTAGCTTCCCCCCCCCCCAATTAAGTTCCATTCATGCCGGTCCCGAACATAATGCGAGCCCGGTGTTCCCAATTAAGATCCACCGACCGTGTATGTATGTGTGTATGTATGTATGTGTGTATGTATGTATGTGTGTATGTATGTATGTGTGTATGTATGTATGTGTGTATGTATGTATGTGTGTATGTATGTATGTATGTATGTATGTATGTATGTATGTATGTATGTATGTATGTATGTATGTATGTATGTATGTATGTATGTATGTATGTATGTATGTATGTATGTATGTATGTATGTATGTATGTATGTATATACTGATCTTCTGTATGTATGTATGCATGCGTGTATGTCTATATGTATGTATTATCATATATTTTTAACATAGCCCTCAGAGTGGAGAGGATGTTATAACTGGAACATCCCATTAGTATCTATCACGTTCAGCCCGGTTTGGGCTGCCATGGTCATGAACTGAGAGTTGGACTCATTATGTAATATTGTTTATTTTCATGTATTATGTATTTGGTGTTATATTTGTGTTCCCTAATATTCCATTGCTAGGCACTGTAGTTTTGAGTTTCATTTACTGTCTCTTTAAGTTGTGTGTGTGCAACACTCCGCTGCTTGGCTAGAGCTATAATAGGTGTGAGCTCAGGTTAGCCTGGTACTTGTAGATCTGACAAATGATTATGTGCAGTCCTGTCCAATAAGTCTTTCTATATAAGCTCTAGCCAAGCAAGGGTGTGTTGCTGGTCATTGATATGTGGTTTCGTTAATTGCTGCTTTCGTCCAGGAATGTAAGGTAAATAAGTAGTGGACCGTGTATGTGTAGCTGCTGTAGAGATTGTGTACGCTTTTTATATTTAGCCAAGCGTCTGTGCCGCTTTATAGCATGATTTACAGTTATTATCTTGTGCCTCCAGTTTTCCCAGTAGAGATTTGCGTACGCTCTGTAACTGACGATGTTGAAGACAGCATTATTATTGATAAGAACATACCGTTGTGCTACATGCTATACCTGCCATTCTTATGTTGTTTTGTACATTTCCTGAACTACATACATAAACAACAATAAACATAAACTGTTTGGCTGGTCTACCTCCTTCAATACACCGCACACCAACCTTATCTGTGACTGTGACAGTATCATTAGTTAAATAAACCCAGACTGGTGGTTTTGGGTCATTGTAGGCTTTACTAACTGTGAAAAGTAGACTCACAACTCCAAATTGCATCACCTAAATTAGATTTGAAGTGAAAGAAATACTGACCATGTGAATAATATACTGTATATTCAAATATTTAAATATAAATACATTTTCCGATTAAATTTACATGTGTACGTTCACCTTCCAAATGACTGGCATGCATGATAAAGATCAGCTAACACCAACGTTTAGCTTTGCTGAGGCAACCAGGTTTTGGTTAAAATGTCCTAAGCAGGACAAGGCAGGTCCTGTAACAGGTAGGTCCTCTACCAAGCAGGTTCTCTACCAGGTAGGTCCTCTACCAAGCAGGTTCTCTACCAGGTAGGTCCTCTACCAAGCAGGTTCTCTACCAGGTAGTTCCTCTACCAAGCAGGTTCTCTACCAGGTAGTTCCTCTACCAAGCAAGTTCTCTACCAGGTAGTTCCTCTACCAAGCAGGTTTTCTACCAGGTAGGTCCTCTACCAAGCAGGTTCTCTACCAGGTAGGTCCTCTACCAAGCAAGTTCTCTACCAGGTAGGTCCTCTACCAAGCAAGTTCTCTACCAGGTAGTTCCTCTACCAAGCAGGTTTTCTACCAGGTAGTTCCTCTACCAAGCAGGTTTTCTACCAGGCAGGCCCTTTACCAGGCAGGTCCTCTACAAGAAAGTTCCTTTAGCAGGCAGGTCGCCTACCAAGTAAGTTCTCTATCAATTAGGTTATCTACCAAGCAGGTCCTTTAGCAGGCAGATCCTTTACCAGAAATGTCCTTTAGCAGGCAGGTCCTCTACAAAACACATCCTTTACCGGGCATGTCCCATAGCTGGTATAGGTCTTGTACCACCTAGGTTCTCTACCAAGCAGGTCCTTTAGCAGGCAGATCCTGTTGCCAGTAGGTCCTATATCAGGTATGTCCTCTGCCAATTCCTGTAGCATGGCATGTCCTCTGTTAGGGAGGTCCTCTACCTGGCAGGTATTTTACCAGGTAGGCCCTCTACCAGGAAAGTATACTACTGTTTCAAAAATATACTCAGGGGGCAGGGCTTTTCCCCATGTCAGGAGCAGCAATTACATTGGTCTAAGGTCAAACTACTCTTTTAGATAGGGAGAGTGGTGTATGATGGGATTATGATTACATAATGATTTCACCAGAGTGACAGGAAACAAGATTCCTGCTCCAATATAAATGGGTGGCAATCTTCACGCTCCATCTTAAGCCTGATAGAGGAAGCAAGAGCATTGGCAAATCAGTGGAGGTTAATGGACCAATACATAGATTTCAAATATTTATTTGGTTTTGCTGTGGTGCTTTCTTCAACTATAGACTATAGAGACAAATAGAAATCATCATTATTGACATGCAAGGATTATCAGAGCGTTCTTGAAAAGGTCCGCCAAGGGACGTTAGCTTTGTATAGAGAAGGGTCTTTTTTAAATCTTTTTAGTACCCAAAAACTGTATCCTAAATGGGTGATGTTGTCACCAAGAGTGGTTAGGCATCGTTCGCTCCTCAATTTTATTTCTAGAGATGGATAAATAAATTGTTTTAGTCAATTGGGATTTGGATACTCGATTGGGGCTCAGTTACTTAAAGTATAACGTCATCTGTGTATCTAGAGATGGTTTGGGTCTTTTTGATTGTATTGCTCTATGAAACTGTGTGGTAAATTATGAGCAAAAGGTTTGATGGCCAGACTGAAACTCAGTGGTCAAAATTAAAAATCTCTGTCTCCTTTTTAAATGATTATTACAGTTCAGGGGCTTCTGTATAGAAGTTGGATTTGTTTAAGAATTAATTCCAAAAGTTACATTAATGTTAGTTGGAAAGTAAACAGCATATTCTAGTTAAATGAAAACCTTGTGCCACATCCAGAGATGTTGTAGATGTTTCTATTAGATATTTTTTCATGTCAATCTTATGGTCGCGTCTTGGCAAAACATTTATGTGGTTTGTCGACAAATTTAAAATATTTTGTTAGGTAGACAAAGGATTTTGCAATTGTATTTCAGAGAGCTTGGTTTTTGTATTTCTCCAAAGTAAGATGACAAACATTCTCTTTATGTAAGTGAATTTGGCTTTCCAATTCCACCCATCTGGTCTTGATTTGCTAATTTGTACATAGTCTTGAATGCCATACTAAAGCCCCTCAGATAAGATTAATGTGTTTCCCAGAGTAAATGTGGTGAGGAAAATTGTGATTTTGTCTTTCAAATGCATAGAACATGCGTAGAAATCTGGCTCCATAACGGCAGCTCTTATTGAGACCAATTTAATTATTCTGTATTGTTTGGCATACACTAAATCACATGACCTGTTTTGTTTAATTCATACAGCCTTTATCAATGGTGCAAGTCAAGTGACTTGGCAGGTGACCGAGTTTCACAAATGTAAATACATTTAAAGCAGGCATGCTCATTTTAGGAGCGGGAGCAGGGGTCATTGGCACAGGGGGAGGCCCAACCAGCACAGGAAGAGGGGATGACACAGCAGGCACCAGGAAGGGGGGGCAGGCCTCCGGCGCTGGCATGATGGGCAGGGCCTCCGCAACACAGTCAAAAGCCACTGGCTCTGGAGTCGAGGGTGGAACCACGGGCACGGAGAGATGGCTGCCGACCGGAATACCAAGTCAAAGACTGTAGTGGCTGTGGCAGTGAAAGACTGCAGGGAAAGGTCCAGGAGAGGCACTAGCAGGTTTCCCTTCCTGGCTAGCAGGACTGGTGGTGGACTGGAGGCCCGGGCAGGCTGGGTCTTGGACTGAACTGGCTGAACCTGGCAGCCTCAACCACTAGGGCCCCGCCGACATATCCCTTCGCAAATCCAAGGGTGTGTTCCCCCTTTGGGACTCTCTGTGTCGCCTTCCCAGGCAGGTTGTGCCAGACCTGTGGCAGACTGTAGACCACCCTCTATGGTTAGGAGCTCCAGGCCCTCCTCCACTTCCTCAGGGGTGTGATAAAACAAGCCCCAGAGTAGGCTTTTTATTGTTCCCCTCCTGCGTCCCCTTGTGGGTGATAGGATGCTTAGCCCTCACACAGTGCCGCATGCTGTCTTCAATGCCTTGTTTTATATTGGTAGTTCATTCTGTAACATTGTTGGTCGTTGGTGCAGGAATAAACAAGAGGCAAATGCGAAGTAGAGAAAATGAAATATTAAATATGCAAAACACTGAATAAACAGAAAGGACTTTGTGGAGTCAAAATGAGTTGAAGCTAAAATCACAACACAGGCAACAAACTGTAACACAACTTACACTTAACAATTACAGAACAAACACACAGACTTAAAGGAGAATTACGGGGGATTTCAACACATAGCTGTGTTGTTTGGAAATTTACACTATTGTCTGTAGCGAGATAAACCAAAATAATCTGTTTTGCCTACACCGTGTTATCCTCCTGCTCCAGTTTACACCTGTTACACTGAAACGGGGCAGGTTTTAAACATGCTTTTAGCCTCTTAACATATTTGAAATGTCATTACAAGTGCATAGCCATGTGCAGTGATTCCTTTAGAGTGAACACAGCAAAAATGACCGCAGTAGATGTGAAAGAAATGCAAATAAGTTGTGAAAAATCAACCAGTGCACATACTTCTGTTTATTTCCCATTTTTTGGTGAAGAAACACTAGTCGATTGTCAAACTCATAAAATCCAATATTCCAAAACGTATTCTCAAAACACTGACCCAATATCGTAATTATACCAACGCTCCGTCATCGTCTGTCAGCTGCTTTTGTATACTGTCTTTGGTCAGCTGACAGTCTTGAGTCTCCACTGTTGCTTAGTTACCTATGTGCATGCGCGATAACTCTTGAACTCTTGAACTGTTGGAGATATGCAGGCAAAGTAGTGGTGTCAGGTTATGGGCGATTAATGCGGCTACATACAGTAGTCTATGGACATAACCACGGTAAATATTTTTTTGTGTGGAAAAAATACATTTTGAAATATTTGATTTATGAGTTTGACAATCGACTAGTAAATGATGGACTTGGGTGTAGGTTTGTGGTGTAAGTATGACAATTTCCTAACCAGTCAATGTAATTAACTTAATATCACACTTTCTTTCCTTTCTAAATCCATCATGCCTTTTTATTATCTTTTCATTTTTCCTGCAGTTGTTTTGGTTGGATGCTGTAGCCTAACAAATTCAGCAAGGATTAACAAACTTGCATCTTCCTTGAATAGGCTTTTAGTTAAGACAATGCAAAAATACGTACCTAATACAATTATTTGGCCCAGATTTTCCTGGGGACTCCAATGGACCTGCGATGCAGTGATGCATCTGATACACCTTGCAGGGATACTGTGAAAACACTGTAACCTACAAAAGGTAAAAGCTCATGCATATTAATGCATCATTCATTAGCTAGAAATTAGGCTAAATAGTGTGGAAATGAATGGAGAATTAAACACAGCAATATACTGTATGCTGTATATCTTATATCAGATTGATAAATACTAGCTACAGTATATTGTGTGACACAGCAGCAGTACATGTGGCAGCGGTTGATATGAACATGTAATGCAAAGTTCTATAAGTGGTAATGGGGGGGGGGGTCATATTGGTCTGGCCATGATTTTGTCATCTGAAATTTTAATTCATATGGTGCCATAAATTAATTTGGACATTAAAATGATCATGCATCAATATTGATAATATAACTAATTATGAGGAATGAATATGTAATTATACGGTTATAGGAGCTGGCACGCAAGTCAATTTAGAGCAGCAATGCCACCAAACACTGCATCCCAAACCATGAGCTCACAATACACATCCCCACCCATCCACACATTCTGAAACACACACATACACACACACAAACACACACATACACACACAAACACAAAGATACACACACAAACACACAAAAACACACACACACAAACACACACAAACACACACATACACACACATACATACACACACATACACACACATACACACACAAACGCACACATACACACACATACACACATATACACACAGATACACCCACGGACACTCATAATGCACTACATAACCCCACTTCCACTACCAGACACGGAAACGCAACATTCAAAATCTTACACTTACAAACACCTGCAGGAGGCTGGCATTAGGATACGCAAACCTGCACACACACATGCACACATCTACTCATGCACTCAAGGCAATTTGGCTTGTTCCCGTACAAGCTAGTTGTGGTAATGATCTCAATATGTCCTTCTCAGGAATGTGTGCAAACTGTGTTGTAGCTGTGTGTGTGTGTGTGTGTGTGTTTGCGTTGATGCCCTCGTTCTCACAGCCTTAAAGGGCCAGCGCCCCCATTCCAAACATGACTGGCATATGGACAGATGCCGTGATGCATTGTTATGCCAGAATAGATGTCTTTTGTTGGTGGGCGGATTGGCGGGCGAGGGCTTGTTGGCTGCCGCTCAAAATCTACAACTGCCATATGCAATAGAGGGAGCAGAGGTGAAGTAGCATTTACCCAGAGGTTAAATATGTACCAGCAGGTTGTGAGCTCTTATTATTGGGAAAGGGAACCAGAGAACAAGCCTTCAGCTGAGGTAAATGGGGAGATCCCAGTCCAGAGATCACGCACTGGTGAACATGCCAAGATGAACATTTTCTATTTTGGCTAGTTTAAATAATATTCATAGGTTGCACATTATGTCACAATACAATGTTGTTTTGGGCTGCTGTCCAACTGGTATCTCTGCTCAAAGCATCTTTGATGGGAGCTGATTACAATTTGATCTAAAGAACATAATTAGTTTACTTTTATTTTACCAGGCAAGTTGACTGAGAACAGCTTCTCATTTGCAGCAACTGCCTGGGGAGAGGGCCATGATGATATATATATATATATATATTGCCATGACGGTACGAGGGCCAGATTGGACATGTTTCATAACACTGGGGTTATTACCCCTATGCTTATGATATGTTCCTGATATGATCTTTAGTAACCACAGAGAGGTCAGCGCACCACTTCCAGCAGCATTGGTCTTCCATCCAGGGACTAACCAGGCCCAATCCTGCTTAGCTTTAGAAGCAAACCGCCAGTGCAATACAGGGCGCTACACTGCTGGCATGAAATGTAGGCTTATTGAGGGTTGGATAGAGGATACCACTTCTAAAGAAGGGAAATATCTAGTAGCTAATAGTTTCATCAATGTTAAATTTACTAAATTTATTTTAGATGCAGTATATTGTTAATGAGCAAATGCATACATACCTGGTTTAAGAAATAAAATATTGAGAGAAGTCCACCCTATTTTATCTAGCTATCTATTTCTGACTGACATTTCTAGCTAATGACAACTGCCTTTAGTCAGACTGCATTTAATAATATGATAACTGTAACATTGTTTTTTACTAAATATTAGCCTTTGTAGAAATGCTGATGTATTTTCAAGCAAATCCAGAATTTGGACAAAACAGTAATTAGCCCGTTTAAAGTCATCAGCCCCCATCACCAATATGTCCGTGGCAGCTGTGACCATGGCAACAAAGTCACAAAGTGATGTAGGTGTAACCTATTAATAGCAATGATCATTTCAGACAAGCATGGTTTTGATTCAGAGGAGTCTGGAGCAATGGTCTTCTTGAACTTGTGCCTACCGAGAGGCTCCGGTCACAGTATTTCTAATGAAATAAGAGCTCTGTAACATGACAGTCACAATTTATGGCTGCGGCTGGTTCCTCTTAAACGTGGTACATCATGAGCACATCGTATGTGGACCTCTATGTTCTTGTTAATGTGGTTGGATTTGTTCACTTTGTACTCAATCTAGCAAGCCTTTCTGTCACTTGTCAGATGCTCAAACGGCTGTCTTACCCTGTTGCCTTAGAATAGAAAGCTTTTCTACATACTGCTTAGTTTTAGATATTCAACCTCCATTTTTTTAATTTTTTTTATTTGTGTGACTGCTGAAAAAAAATGTGCATGTAAAGATCATTATTAAACCATTTAAGATGATACTGTGAAGTGGGAAAATCGATATTTGTAGCATTATGACAGATATTAATATTAATTGTAAAATGTTCAGAGATACATTCACCCGGTGTATTGATGAATGTAGTTCAGCAGTCACAGACTTCATTAGGAAATGAAATCTCTTTCCATATGTATTTGTCTCAGCCAAAGACTTTGAATAAATAGAAGAACTGAGAATCACAGATCCTGCTGGACGCCTGTATTGCTGAATTCAAAGTTACAATAAAGCAACCAAACAAACTGATGCATAAAATGCATAAAATAATTTTAATAAACAGCTGGCCATCATATCATCAAGGATGCTGAAAATAAATGCAAACTCAAGCTTCGGTCTATGTGTAAAAATGCAGACTTATAAACCACAAAGGATTGTCGAGCTGCATAGAGATACTGACGCTTACCTCCCAGACGAGCTCAACACATTCTCCAATCCTAACGGGCTACGTCACATCCTGAAATGAGAACCGTTCTGCACATGACAGCAGGGCTCTAAAGATGCTGGTGAAGACGGCCCAGTGCATCATTTGGGTCGCAGTTTCACCCACCCAGGTTAGTCTACCTGAAACAGTTCCAGAGGAATGCCTGTAGCATTATCGATGGCCCATCAACAGCCTAGACAAAAGAATATATATTTCTTTATTTACATTTTGTAAAAGATAAGAAATCAATAGCAATCTGTCGTTATAATAGCAATCCTCCATGGAACAAGCACGTCTGCTTTTTAAGGGAATGTGAGATCTCAACCACACCTACAGTATGAAAAATATGACCAAGAAAGTCCAGCAAGCCCCAGGACCGTCTCCTAAAGTTGATTCAGTTGCGGGATTGGGGAACCACCAATGCAGAGCTTACTCAGGAATGGCAGCAGGCAGGTGTGAGTGCATCTGCACACACAGTGAAGCAAAGACTTTGGAGGAAGGACTTGTATCAAGAAGGGCAGCAAAGAAGCCACTTCGCTCCAGGAAAAACATCAGGGACAGACTGATATTCTGCAAAAGGTACAGGGATTGGACTGCTGAGGACTGTGGTAAAGTCCTTTTCTCTGATGAATCCCCTTTCCAATTGTTTGGGCCATTCGGAAAACACCTTGTCTGAAGTAAACAAAGTGAGCGCTACCATCAGTCCTGTGTCATACTTGTAATTATATTTTAGTTTACCATAGTAACTACTGACAAAAAGATGTACTGTAAGTGGAAAATTTGTGGAGAACAATACTTGTGTGACTCTCAAAACCTTTGACCATGACTGTGCAAATCTACAAGGGCACTTCATGGCACTAGGATGCATATGCTGCCGCTGGAATGGAATTGATATTGTGAAAATTACGGCTAGTAATAAGGTGCCAAAAACAAAGTAGGAATGATAAGGAGAAAAAAACAAAGAGCAAATATGTGATTGTAATGAGACAAATAAATCACATAATACAAATAATAATTGGCTTTCATGTGTCTTGGCATGCTCTCCACCAGGCTTTGGTCACTTTTATGCCACTCTTTGTTCAACATTTCAAACAGCACAGCTTTGTTTGACGGCTTGTGACCATCCATCTTTCTCCGGAAAACATTCCAGAGTTTTTCTATGGGGTTGATTTAAGAACACTTGACAGTATATTTTTATTAATGAAAATTACTTTTGTTCCTGGTTTATTAAAAGATTGCAAAACATTACTGTTTCAGCAGAAAACATTTAGCTGAACTACGTTTTTTATAACTGGTTTCTAAACAATTCTAGCAAGTCAAACTTGTCTAAAAATATACTAGGATGATAACGTTCTGTTTCGTTGGAGATTTCAGTTGTTTCTGAAATACAGTGCCTTGCAAAACTATTCGGCCCCCTTGAACTTTTCGACCTTTTGCCACATTTCAGGCTTCAAACATAAAGATATGAAACTGTAATTTTTGGTGAAGAATCAACAAGTGGGACACAATCATGAAGTGGAACGAAATTTATTGGATATTTCAAACTTTTTTAACAAATAAAGAACTGAAAAATTAGGCGTGCAAAATGTAATACTTTGTAGCGCCACCTTTTGCTGCGATTACAGCTGTAAGTCGCTTGGGGTATGTCTCTATCAGTTTTGCACATCGAGAGACTGACATTTTTGCCCATTCCTCCTTGCAAAACAGCTTGAGCTCAGTGAGGTTGGATGGAGAGTGTTTGTGAACAGCAGTTTTCAGGTCTTTCCACAGATTCTCGATTGGATTCAGGTCTGGACTCTGACTTGGCAATTCTAACACCTGGATGTGTTTATTTGTGAACCATTCCATTGTAGATTTTGCTTTATTTTTTGGATCATTGTCTTGTTGGAAGACAAATCTCCGTCCCAGTCTCAGTTCTTTTGCAGACTCCATCTTCCAGAATGGAATTGGCTCCATCCATCTTCCCATCAATTTTAGCCATCTTCCCTGTCCCTGCTGAAGAGAAGCAGGCCCAAACCATGATGATGCCACCACCATGTTTGACAGTGGGGATGGTGTGTTCAGGGTGATGAGCTGTGTTGTTTTTACGCCAAACATAACGTTTTGCATTGTTGCCAAAAAGTTTCATTTTGGTTTCATCTGACCAGACCACCTTCTTCCACATGTTTGGTGTGTCTCCCAGGTGGATTGTGGCAAACTTTAAACAACAGTTTTTATGGCTATATTTCGGAAATGGCTCTCTTCTTGCCACTATTCTATAAAGGCCAGATTTGTGCAGTATACAACTGATTGTTGTCCTATGGACAGACTCGCCCACCTCAGCTGTAGATCTCTGCAGTTCATCCAGAGTGATCATGGGCCTCTTGGCTGTATCTGATCAGTCTTCTCCTTGTATGAGCTGAAAGTTTAGAGGGGTGGCCGGGTCTTGGTAGATTTGCAGTGGTCTGATACTCCTTCCATTTCAATATTATCGCTAGCACAGTACTCCTTGGGATGTTTAAAGCTTGGGAAATCTTTCTGTATCCAAATCCGGCTTTAAACTTCTCCACAACAGTATATCGGACCTGCCTGGTGTGTTCCTTGTTCTTCATGATGCTCTCTGTGCTTTCAACAGATCTCTGAGACTATCACAGAGCAGGTGCATTTATACGGAGACTTGATTACACACAGGTGGATTCTATTTATCATCATTAGTCATTTAGGTCAACATTGGCTCATTCAGGATCCTCACTGAACTTCTAGAGAATTTGCTGCACTGAAAGTAAAGGGGCTGAATAATGCTCATACAATTCGTCTGTTTTTTTTTGTTAAAATAGTTTGAAATATCCAATAAGTTTCGTTCCACTTCAAGATTGTGTCCCACTTCCTATTGCTTCTTCACAAAAATTACAGTTTCATATCTTTATGTTTGAAGCCTGAAATGTGGCAAAAGGTTGAAAAGTTCAAAGGGGCCGAATACTTTCGCAAGGCACTGTATGTCAAACTATTCAGCATCTGAATATGAGACTTCAACCTTTTAATTTCTTGCGGATGGTCTTTATGGACATGAATGACGTCCGGCACAATGTAACAGAGTGCTCACATTAAATGCAATTGATTTAAATCAATGGTGCATTCCCTAGTCCTTGATATTTCATACTGCAACAAATCTGATAGGTTGGAGGACAATCTCCTCAATCCATCACAATTATTGGACTGAGATCCACCGAAACAACACTAGTATTCTATTATTTGTGCTGGAAATAAAAACTGGAATCAGTAAGTTCTCCTGCTTTACCGTGGACTATCCCAGAGGGTGCTACAGAGAAAACTGTAAGCCTCTTATTCAAAATAGGCTTTTTGAGGTACAGAATTTAGAATCATGTAAAAACAATATAATTTTCATGAATACATAATTCTTTCTCTGAACATTACAAAGTGGGTGTTTCTATTCCACTACTGGCCATTGGCTAGCCAAAGGATGTGGCTGTAAGCTGCCCAGTTAAAGAACAGGTTGAAATAGTACCAGCCATGGAAAACCAGGGAGCTTACGATACATAGTTTCCAACACTTCACTAAGCACCTTGCCAAGCCACCTGTTTCTCATTGTAACAACTCAACACCCGCTGGCCGCTGCCAAAACTGGCACCTGGACCACCTATTACTCTGAAATGTGTCAGCACACTAGGTCCAAACTTATAGGAAAACATTGATATGGTTGGTTAAGGGAAAAGAGGAAGAGAGAGATAATGACAGAGAGAGAGTTTCTGACAAGCAACCTATTAAATGTGTGGTTTCTTGTTGCATTGAAAGATCTCCAAGCCTGCATATGTCCCTGTTCCCAATAAAGACAAAAGATCTGTTCAAAGTTAGATGCCTTTAAAAGCCCAAACTACCTGGATCTACTTAGCTCTCCTATCTGGATTTTTCTCCCACTATATCAGCAAAGAGAGAGAGAGAGACAGAAAGAGAGAGAAAAAGATACAGTCAGAGACAGAGAGAGAGTAAGACTGTGCAAAGGGGTGAGGTGGCGAGTTTAGGAATCCAGAAAGACCAACAGTTTCACAGCCATTAATCCATCTCCCTTGCACAGCCACTTTGTGCTTGTTAATTTAGCAGAAAACGAGGCATTGGTGTGTGTGAGTGTGTACACAGTCCTGTGTGTGTGCGTGTTTGGTTACGTGTGATCTGAGCTCTGTGAAGAGCTGGAGGAAGACAGCTAGAGGGAAAGGGAGCAGCGTTGTCATGTAGCCCAGTCTGAGGCCCTCTCACTGGGGTGCCGGGCAGGGAGACCCAGGGTGGTCCGCAGCGCTGTGGTTAAAACCCCTAATCAGCACCGACAGGCACAGCTGGACTCACAGTTACACCACAGTAAGGCAAGGCGATAGAATATGATAAAAAGACTGGCATGTACACGGCGGACCATCAATTTCAATGTGTGCGTAATGTGTATGTGTGGGGTTCTCTATTTGATACCCATCCACTAATTATTACCCCCCAGTTATGTGTGTGTGTTCAGCAGACATGCATATGTGGGTGGATGTGTGTGTCTGTTTGATACCAAACACCCTGTGTGTGTGTGTGAGAAAGTTTTCACATCCATCTACATCTGAGACTTTGCCTATGAGTCTGGGTGTCACTCTGACGGACCCTGGTACCACTACCTCTGGTATCATCACCTCTCGTATCATTACCTCTGGTACCACCACCTCTGGTACCACCACTTCTGGTATCA
>JACXGM010020437.1:0-11197 GCA_016801145.1 Umbra pygmaea | reverse complement strand
AAGATATTGAACATCAAAATCATTTATTTGTACATTGTGTAATTCGTTGAGATCAACATGACTTAACAACGGTCAATGGAAACCAACCGATTGAGGGCTGGATTCAAACTCAGAGAAAATCTAAGTAAAAAATTTACATCAAAGACTGTTCCAATTTATGTGAATTCCATCATGGCAACTCATAATGTGACTCAGTAGTATGTATAGCTCCTATGTGCCTGTATGCACTCCCAACAACATCTGGGCATGCTCCTGACAAGACGGTGGATGTTGTCCTGGGGGATCTCCTCCCAGACCTGGATCAAGGCATCAGTGAACTCCTAGACAGTCTGTGGTGCTACTTGTCAGTGTCGGATGCATGATACATAAGTCCTAGAGGTTCTCAATTGGATTCAGGTCTTCGGAACGCGAGGGCCTGTTAATGACATCAATGCCTTCCACATCCAGGAACTGCCTACACATTGTCCTGCACCAGGAGGAGCCCAAAGCCCACTGCACCAACGTAAGATCTGACAATGTGACTGAGGGATTTCATTTCGGTACCTAACAACAGTCAGGGTACTGTTTGCTAGCACGTGGAAGTCTGTGTGACCGTCCAAGGACATGCCTGCCCAGACCATCACTGACCCACCACCAAACTGGTCATGCTGGATGATGTTACAAGCAACCTAGCGTTCACCACGCCGTCTTCAGACTCTTTCCCGTCTGTCACATGTGCTCAGTATGAACCTGCTCTCATCTGTGAAGGCACATACCAGTTCTCCTTGCTCAAACATGTTCTGAGGGCAGAAAGATAAGGATTGGTTCAGAAGAATACCCAATCAAAACAGAGAGGAGGTGAGAGTTCAGGAACATTTCAGTCTTATGTTTGTGCTTATGGACTTTCCTCTTCAATTCAGACCACATGTAAACCTAACTTTAATCATAGCCTTAACCTAACCCTAAACTTAACCTAACAATAACCACAAGCTTAACTGTAACTGCTGGCTTCCTGCAGCCCTCTAATTTCTATTTGTGCTCTGTGAGGAGAACGGGCTGCCTCTGGTGGACCAATTCTGGTGTTCTCTGGTGAATGCCAATCGAGCTGCACGGTGCTGCGCTGTGACCACAGGTCCCGCTAGAGGATGTTGGGCCCTCATGCCACCCTCATGGAGTCTGTTCCAGACAGTTTGGTCAGAAACATGCACACCAGTAGCCTGCTGGAGGTTCTTTTGTAGGACTCTAGCAGTGTTCCTCCTGTTCCTCCTTGCACAAAGGAGCAGATACCAGTCTTGCTGCTGGGTTGATGCCCTTCTACACGCCTGTACAGGTCTTGTGTAATGGCCCATCTTCTGGTATCTCCTCCATGCTCTTGAGTGTGTACTGGGAAACACAGTAAACCTTCTTGCGACAGCACGTATGGATGTGTCATCCTGGAGGAGCAGGAATACCTTTGCAAACTGAATTGGCTGCAGGTACTGCCTCATGCTACCAGTAGTGACAAGGACACTAGCAAAATGCTAAACTGAAGAACAATCCGTTAGGAAGGAAAAGGAGAGAGCAATTGTCTGTGGCCACCACCTGCAAAACCATTCCCTTTTTGGGGGTTGCCTCTCCAGTACACCTTTTCACTTTCATTTGCACCAAAACAGGTTACATTGATTCACAATCGCTTATGCTTCCTAACTGGACAGTTTGATTTTCCTGAGGTTTCATTGACTTGGTGTAATACTGTAATGATTTCCTGTTCCTTAAATGATTTTGAGCAGTGTATTGATGTTATCCATGGCTACATAGATGAAACAGATCAAAATGGTATAATAATAGAACAGTAATTTGACATACATTGGCAAGAAAAAGTATGTGAACCCTTTGGAATTCCCTGGTTTTCTGCATAAATTGGTCATATTAAATACATAATTTAAACATTCACAATGTTGGGTGGGAGCTGCCCTGCACTATAAAAACATTCAGAAATGTTGAGTTTTATACTCACAAGAAGCCATGCCTCGAAAAAAAAGAGATCTTAAAAGTCTTAAGATTAAGTATTGTTGGTTACAAAATTATTTGTAAAAGTCTATCTTTATCAGTCTACGACAAGACAAATTGACTATAAAAAGAGAAATGGCGTAAAAATAATGTAGTCCAGAATTGTTGAATTCTGGCCATTGCTACTGGCCATTCTGCAAAGATGATTACAAGAGCACAGCGTAGAACTGCTGCATGTATGGATTTTGCAAAAGAGCACTGGACATTTTCACATTGCTCCTGGTAAAATGTTCTGTGGACAGATTAATCCAAATTTGAATTATGAGGAAGGAAATCAACACTATGAGTGGAGAAAGAAAGGCACAGCACACCAACTTTGTCAGAACTATACAGTATGGTGTAGGGGGCATCATGGTTTGGGGCTGTTTTGCTGAGTCAAGGCCTGGACAGCTAGCTATCATCAACTGAGAGATTTTTTCCCAAGTTTATCAAGACATCTTGCAGAAGAATGTAAGGCCACCTGTCCACCAACTGAAGCTCAACAGAAATTGGGTAATGCAACAAGAAAATGTCCCAAAGCACAGAAGTAAATCAAAAACAGAATGGCTTCAACAGAAGAAAATACACCTTCTGGAGTGGACAATTCACATACAACACTGACCTCAACACAATTATATTATAGAATATTACTGACCAACATTTCCTTTAAAGAAAAAAATGCCTCCTAACAGTTGTGCAGCGTTGAGCTGCAATTGTTGCTGCCAAAGGAGGGTCAACCAGGTTTTCAATCTAAGGTTTCACAATAAATTTAAAGTAATTGTTTGTGTGTTTAAACAGAGTGTTTTTCACAAAATCTATTACCAATTTATGCAGAAATCCAGGTTGACATACTTTTTTTTGCCAAAAAGTATACTTACGCATATTTGATGCGGATTCTTCCCCTGGAAACATAGATTACAAAAACATATTAAAGCCCCATTGTGGTCTTTATATTGTTATCATTGTTGGGATCTTTATATTGTTATCATATTTTTATAAAAAAACACTATTTTTTTATTTAAAGAAAATATTAATCGCCCTTGAAAAGGAATGTGAAAAAATTAATCGGATGAAAAAAAAGAAAAATAATGCATCTGTAAAATATTTGGAACCAAAACTATTTCTGAACACAGAAATGCTTTTTAACAATAAGGCCATTTTCATCCCTTTCCCAATTTCAGTTTATTCTTTTGATTCAGGAAACACATGAAATAAATAAGACGCATGCAACATTTCAGCACAGCTGACTATTTCACATAAACTAGTAGCTGTGAAAAAACGACTTCACATAAACAAGTAGCTGTGACTAAACTACTTCACATTAACAAGTAGCTGTGACTTACAGGACTCGTAGTGTACATCGTAGTCATAATCATAATTCACATCATAATCTGAGAGAAAATCAGACAGATAATTCAAGAACACAGCAACACAGACAATTACAAAACCACTGATATGGTAAGAGTTTTCATAACAATTTATAAGGGGAACAACAACTTTTAAGATACAACATGAATGTTGTTACACAGAATGAGTTTTAATAGCAGGGAAGGAAGAGACACTAACCTTTAACCAAATCCATATCTAAGGTTAAAGAAAAACAGAGAGAGATACAGTGTTAATAACCCTATGATCACTTTAAAATGTCATATACCTTATCCCTATATGTACACAACATGTATTTACTGGTATGGTCAAGTCACCTTTTCTCAGGATCTGGATGGAAGTAGAAACATCTGGTGGAGAGAAGACAAATGTTACAATGGGCTGATTTATAATAGACTGCCAGGGCTTCATTTCAATAGCTAATGGAAAGAGATTTGCAACTCTGTTATTCAGGAAACCTTTTAATCATGAGACTACTACTGTTCACACACACTGTGCATATACTGGTAGATTCTCGTGAGACAGAGCGAGAGGTCTCGTGGACAGATGCACGCAACATACATGCTATCCTTCAGTCAACAGGCTGTTTTTCTCCTTCCTTGGTTTTTATCCGACACATTTTTATTTCAAGGTGGACACATCTGCTCTATTTCACAAGGGTATACTTTGGCCAATCTTTGGCCAATAAACAGGCACTCAACTATGTTTTTATGTTAGGGCACAACATAAAATTGATTTCTGAGGTTAGTGGAAGACCTACCTAAGAGCTCGGAAGCTTCCCAGAGTTTGGGTCCGTCTGTGATGCCTGGCATGGGGGCAAACGTGGCAGAGACAAAGGTGGCAATCTGGTCCAGGTCAGAAAGTTGGTCTGACTTGGTGCCCTGCAGTGCTGGCCTGGGGGAGGCAGACAGCAGAGTGTACAGGTGCGTGGTGACCTGGTGGGCATCTGTGGTTGTCATGGTGACGTTCTCTGAGGAGGAGGAGAGGAAGGTTCTGACCTGAGGGAGGACGGTTCTAACAGAGATGGGAGTGGGTGTGACAGGTTTCCTAGGCTGTGAAGCAGGGGTGAGGTGGGCTCTGACTGAGGAAGCGGTGATGGTGCCTGAAGGGGGGATGGAGGTTTTAGGAGTGGTTTTCATTGTGGTGGGCGGGCTGCTAGGAGCCAACTGTAGTGAGCCGTGTGGAGGCGTGGTCCTCCTAGGAGAAGGAGCGGAGGCTGTTTTGATTGAGTTCTGTAGGGGGGTGGAGACTTTCCTGGCAGGAGGGACGGGGGCCGTTTTATGAGGTTTCAGAGGAGGGGGGGAGTTTTTCTTGAGGGGAATTGCAGGGAGGGTTTTGCCGTCACTTGTAGTGTTCTTTTTGGAGGATGATGGAGCCAAGGGCTGAGATGGAAGTTGGGGTGGTGGAGGCTTGGTGACTTTAGCGTTGATAGTTCTGGGCTTTTTCACAGGAGTGGGGGGTGCTATTTTGTCGACAGGGGTGTTGGCCACTGTGGTGGTTGTAGTAGCTGTAGTGGTGGCGGTTGTTGTGGGTGGGGCTGTTGTAGTATAAACTTCATCCTCGTCAGGCTTGACTACAACAAGGGACGTTACAGGCGTGACAAAGTTGTACTTGAGGGACAGGTTGGTGGCTTTCTCTCCCAGCAGTTTCTGCACGGCTGAGTCGGTGCTGTTCAGTTTGGTAAGCAGCAGCTCCTTGATTGTGAAGTAAGCCCAGAGACGGTGTACGAAGCTGGACATGCCGTCCATGGGCCCAGGGCAGCCCATGCTGGATAATGTCCCATTCTCCTCTTTAGAGATCGACAAGTCATTCTCCATTGTCACCTTCTGCTTGTAGCCACTGGCTGTCAGAGACACCTATTGGGATAAAATCGCATTACAGTTTGTAATTTCAAGTGAGTATTTTTTTATTTTAACCCAAGGTACAAGTAGATATAGTAGCGTAAATCAACATGGTCCTACGTAACTGAATTTTCAGAGAATAGCACTTCTCAAAATCACCCAAATGTAACAAGCGTTGCTAATTGATCAACAAAGCAACTTTACATACAGTAACATACAAACCTTCAGGTCCGTGACCCCTGGCTTGACCTTCCCAGTGACCACCAGCTCAGAGCCTCGGAAGTAGTTGGGGAAGAGGGAGTGTGTGACGTCGTAGGCCTGGTCGTCCAGGTAAGTCAACTGGACGTCTGACAGGAGTGGGCTGGCCACCTCGTCATAAAATCCTTTTAGCTGGAGCGCAGCGTCTGCATCCTCGTAAACCATCCTCGCAACGCCGCGGTTTTCCAGCGCCAGGCGCCTTAGCAGTGCAAAGTCAGCATCGTCGCCGAAGGCCAAGCCGAACAGCGAGGCGGAGCCGAGGGCACTTTTGGCATTGCTGAGGATGGAGTCGGCAGAGGTCACGCCGCTGGTAGCTTCACCGTCCGTCAGGAAGATCACGAGAGGGACTCGGCCAGATGAGGAGAGGGGGTTGAGCAGCTGGGCGGCTGAGAGGAGAGCAGCGTTGATGTTGGTCCCTGGATGAGAAGCAGGGGAAGGAGGTATGGACGAGAGAGGAGGTGGGGCGTTGGTTACAGGCGGGGGGTCGAAGTGAAGGAATGCAGAAGAGAGAAACCCAGACATTGTTGAGCCGTGGGTCTGGTGGGGTCAATGCAGATTCATCACAATCAATCCCACTCACATCCCTCAGCCACGATCCTCTGGACGTACTCCTTGGCGTCCCGTACGTTGCTGGGTGTGGCCCTCACGGTGACACCCTTCTTCCAGGTGTGAACCCTGTCAGAGAAGGTGATGATGTTGAAGTGGTCCCCCTCGCGCAGGTCTCCTAGGATGGTGGCCATCGCCTGCTTTGTCTGGTCCACAAATAGTGAGCAGAAAGCAGTTCACCAATCAATATAAAGCAGTGTCAATGTGGTCATTCTAAATCTGTTGTTAGAGGGAACACTCCAACTGGACCTGTTTGATTTTGGTGCCGATCATAGAGCCGCTGATATCAATGACGAAGATGACATTCTTGGGAATTACTGGAAAGCCACGTGGCGCAAAGTAGTGGACAAAGTGTCCATCAGACACCTGACAGATGCCAGCAGAAGAGTAGAGTAGAATAACAACACATTAGATTACATAAAGAGGCTCATTAGACACCATTAGTCCCACACAGTGTGTAGTCTTTCGTTGCCTACTTTGAGTGTGTGTGGACCAGCGGAGGCAGTTGAAAACTAATTGAGGAGGATGGGTTCATATTGTTGGTTGAAATGGAGTCAATGGAATGGTATCTCACAGTAGGTTTAATGTGGTTAACTCCATTCCAGTGACTCCAGTCCAGAGACTAACATGACCCCATCCTCCTCACTAAGGCTTCTCCAGTATACCTGTATGTCTCCCAGAGGGTCAGTGAGCTCCACGTCATACTGGATGACGTAGTCAGCGTTGAGTCCCTGAGGAGCCGCCCTGGACTGCTGCTGTATGCTGGGGCTGTAGTGAACGCTGGCACACCCCGTGTGCTGCTGGACCTGAGTGGAGGCTGGAGCTTCAGCGCCATCTGGTGGGACAGGAAACACATTGTCAGTCCACAGGAAGCCATTGTGCAAAGTCGGACATATACTATATTGCAGGCATAGTCAACTCTGGCAATCGACGCCTGTTCCACTTCGTGTTTTCATTGCAACTCTCTAATCTGGGACTTGTTTAGACCTGGTACACAAGGTGGGAACAATTAATGATGAGGTAGGAAAGAAAACCAGCAGGCTCTGGCCCTCGTAGGGTTAAAGTTGACTAACCCTGCTATATTGTATTCCGACTGAAAATCGCCTTACATCCTAATATACTACCTAGTGTGACTCTGCCACTCCTTTTGATCCAACTGAGCAGCATAAAGACAGACTGTATCCCCTGCAAATTTTACAGCCATCGACAGCTGCCTGTTACCTGCGACGGTGTTGGACAACAGTCGGCTGGTCTTCAGAGGAAGGACCTTGATGAAGCGGAGCCCCGTTCTCTCTGCTATGCTGACGTCCAGGGTGAGGTTATTGACCAGTCCTCCAGGCCTGACACCCAGGGTCAGCTCATAGCGACCCAGCCTGCGGGGGAGCAGCTCCTCGTAAGACAGTAAGAAGGCAATCTGCCTCCCCGAGGGAACACTCACCGCCACGCGAAACTTCTCGACCTCTCTCTCCCTGAGAAGATGAGTAGTGATTGTATCAGTCTGAGAGGGCAATGCAGGATGGAGTAGGATCAGGCGCAGCTAAATGCAATCTGACATTTAACGTGATGTGAAAATTGTGAATGCGGTGGGTAAATGGGATAATGGTTGAATATCTATGTAGTTACAGTTTCTCAAACAAAATTAAGATGTTTAAATGAAACACATATCAAAGAGTGAACGTGGTATCAAATACTTTTTCAGACTGACTTGGTGGCTACAAGTCCAGCAGTCTTTCCTTGTTTCTTGGCTGCGTCATATATCCTCCTGGCAGCGCTCCGTTCCTTCACTTGAGCCAGGTACACTTTGCCATTCGAGGTGCTGTAGGAAAACAAGTAACTAAAAATGTACTAAAACAGCCCTCTGTGAAACTAACAAAGATCTGACTATGTTAGCAAACATGCTTTGGTCACATATGTGGAAAAAGTAAATGTTTATTTACAGTTAATGGACATTCCTAAAGGTAAATATAGTTTCCTTTACAGTAGCTATTTACATTATCATTCTCACATTATTTGCAGAATATATAAATCTTTTGCTTTAGGAATGGAGATGAACATGCATAACACTGATTAGTTTCAAAGCCTTCTGAAGATGCCAGTGGATGTCTGACGAAGAGCGATTCATGGTTACCCTCTAAAAACCTGTGGGTTGGTGTGCTAAATACCGCCCTCTTCACATAGTACACCACTATGAACCAGGTTTCAGGCATTTTTGTCCCATAACAAACTAAACCCAACCATTTCTCAATCCTATGTCGCCTGATCCTGATCCTGATGAAGTAGTGCACTACTGAGGAAATGGGATGCCATTTGGATCCCAGGTCAGATTACCGGAAAGGGATGTTGTAACCGTGAGACACCTCCTCCATTGCCCCTGCAGAACCTATAATCAACCTTTCTTCAACCACTTCCCACCCAAACTGAATCAAACCCTAATCTAAACTATACAGTCCCTAAACTCTGGAGCTGCTGCCCCCGCGACCCGATACTGGATAAGCGGACGAAAATGGATGGATGGACAAATAAATTGAAATAAATAAAATAATCCAACAGGGACCAACCAAAACAAATGTGCAGCCTTGAAGCCGGTCTTGTTTGAGGCACCAGAGCAGAAGTTTTACTAGGATGGAAAATAGAGGAGGCTGTATGTGGTTTATATGTGGTTGAAGGGAGTGGGTCTAGGGAAGGCACGAGTGACCCACACAGAACACAAGGCTCTCAGTCCCACACTGAGAAAGCGCCACTGAACCAAAGAAACACATTTTCCGCAGCTATTTTCCATCTTGGCTCCTGGGTGAACCGTTGTGTGCAACCGTTGTGTGCCTTGTGCTTGTGCCGCGTGATTGACAGTGAAAGAGGAATTACTTTTAAACACCTGCATCAGAGAGGCTTCTGCACGTAAATGTATTGTTTAAATGGTTTAATTAATGGATGTAGCCTGTGTTTAGCAGCCTTGTCCTATATTGTATACTGTATGTCAGTAAGTATTTGCATGTGTGTGCGTACAGCGAAGCGTGTGTACCTTGGCGTGGTGCCTTGGTAAACCATGTGGGGGCGGGGCAAAAAAACAGGTCAACTTCCAGTCATTTTCTCTATTCACTTTATGATATTTACAAAGCCTGGCATTCATCTGCATTAAGGTCCCTTCCAAGTCATCCACCTTCTGACCTGTTTCCGCTTACAAACCCCAGAATTCAGCTACCGGTTGTTTGGGCCTTTAAATGTTGACTTTTTTGTATAGTGTATGTTCAGCTTTTTTTAGGACAGTGGTTTACAGTCCTCTTAGTAATCAAATTATCTACTCACCAGATGGAATGTCCATTCCCGACAACAAGATTTATTTCATGGAGTTTTTTTCTGGAACCACAGAATTCACTGGTATTGAGAGGTTTTATTTTTTATCCCTTTCCCCTGCAGTTAAAAATATTTCCCCCCTATTTTATTTATATCTACTCTCTCTGTGGTGGGTCATAGTGTCTCCAGCATGTAAATAAATACATGGATTTTCATTGGATGAAGCGTCGGCCTGTTTGTCCTATCAGGCCACTCCATGCCACACATTGTCAGGCGAAGAAGATGGCAAAGAAGCAGAGCAGAAGAATGTCATGCCAAGGATGGAACAATGATCTTCCTTTGGTGAGGTGACTTGTATGAGAGTGTAGAGACCATAGAAATAGAATGGCCTTTCTATCCATTCTATTTCTATTGTAGAGACAGACCATAATAAAGATAGAGAACTTGATTTTACATTCTCACTCACATAGTGAAGTTGGAGATGAATGCAGCCGAGGGCAGGTCCACCTCAAAAGCTGCCTCCTTGGTGACAGCTAGCTGGTTTACCACAGTGCTCTGGATGGTAGTGTGGGCATAGCGAGACACAACTGAACACCTCACATGGTAGTCAGTCACCTTCAGCTGGGAGAAAATTCACACAATAAACCGGCGAGCAACATGTGCATTTCATTGGATGAAATCTGTTTATCGATACCTTCAGAAAACACCTAAGCCAGCCTCGCCACATGGTAACGCTGTTTGACTGAAAGTCCCGGAAACCAAGGAGAGAATCCTGTTTGGGCACTTTGGTCATTAAAAATCTAAGTATAAATAGGCATTACGTCTAAGTATAAATAGGCATAATAAATAGGGATTATGTTTTTCACCAAATGTTTTCACTAGGTTGATAAGTTTAGAGAAAAGCCACAGTATGCAAGATGTCACTCCCACCACGCTTGTTTATGAGAATAATTCTGGGCTCTACTGAGACCAATTTGATCAGCTGGGTTTCATTACTGTTAGGTCAGCAACACACAGACAGACAGACAGACCGACCGACAGACCTCCATCCCTGAGAGACAGACAAACCAGCTTCTTGATTCTGAGTGGTATCAAAAACTATGAAAAAGTATTTTATTTATTGCTTGAGCATAATCATGGATTATCTACAATTCTGTTAATAATAACATTCAAAGCATACAGTACATTATTTTTAATAACCTAAACTGGCACCTTTGATCTTTGCTATCCAGATTGCCTCAATGATGGCATTAAATTGGTTATGTTACACGATACACAAATGGTCCCACATTTTGGCAACAAATGTTTTGTGAAAGCTATCCAGTATTATCACCAAACATCTACAGATGAAGTGGTTTGTTGCATGAATCTCAAGTGTGCAAAGTGCTGCATATAAAATAGCATAGCATACCGTACCTGAAATATTAGGGAACATTTCGCATGGACTGGTAAGAAACAACAAATCCTATACTTACTACTGGTTTAGCTGGTTTGCTCTGGCGTCTCACTCTCTGGGAAGGACACAAAAGAAGATAATATAAGTGTAATGATTCTTAACTTTGGGTTTAAGGGTGAATTAGTTTCTCTGCATCATTCTGGGTTACGAATGGTAAGACCATTCGTAACCCAGAATGATGCAGAGAAACTAATTCACGCATTTGTCACAACTAGACTGGACTACTGCAACGCCCTCCTTACAAGTCTCCCAAAAAAGTATTTAGATAAGATTCAACTCATCCAAAACTCAGCAGCGAGACTCTTAACAAGAACCAAAAGGCGAGATCATATTACTCCAGTTCTGAAATCAT
>JACXGM010020436.1:0-17807 GCA_016801145.1 Umbra pygmaea | reverse complement strand
TGTACCTAAACAACGATCAGTATTAACCACATTTCTCTCTCATATTGCTCATCATAACCATTGAAAATTATAAAAACAACTAACAAAAAAATTCCAATCATTTTTTTATTTGGCTGATCCGAAAAATGATCCGATCCGTGACCCTGATCCGAGGATCGATCCGATCCGTGAGTTTTTTGATCCGTTGCACCCCTATCTGACATAAATAAAACTAGTTATTTCCTCAGTATTATAAACCACAGTAGGCTAGATGAAATCAAGGTAGAAAATATAAAGGGCAAAACATGTATTACAGGTGTGAGGGATTTAATGTGAATATGGTACGATTAGGCTATATAGTATGTAAGTTATTCTTTGTGATCAAAAAAGTAAAACGAGCAACTGTTTCACGCACAAAGCATGGAATGTTAAGAACTCATTGGTGAAAACACGGGTGGGGGTGTTCATTGAGTCTGACTTCGTGATTGGATTCTTCTTTGATCAGAAATTCTTAAACACGCATGCACACACAACATAACGGAAGGATGTCCAAGTTCTCAAGTGCAAATTTAGTTGATTAACAACTGATTCCTACTCAAGTATCTTACTTCATCATAATATGGTTTCTTGTTATATTTAATGTTGGTATCATGTTTGGTTTAGTTGCTGATGAAGCATTTGCTTGCAATTATGATGGAGCTAATTAAACCAATGCTTGGATTATTTTATTAGTAAACCCAGATGTTTCCAAACAGATTATAAAACACATTTACAAATGTGAAAGGAAATGCTGATTAAACAAATATTGTTGATTAGGTTACAATAATAAAGTTTTACACCTAAAGTGAGAAACTAACTACTAGGGCTGTCCCCGGCTAAGAATGTTTTTGGTCGACCAAGACTCGCCTGATCTCTCTTTACAATCGACTAATCTAAATTTTGAAATACTTTTTTCATAAATGTCACACTCACTGATTTTAATGAAACCAAATTGTTTGATGCTTTACAGCGCTGTTGGAGGAAGTAATCAGAAACAAATACACAAGTAAAAAGGGTGATGGACGAGGAAAAAATGAATCTGATCCGCTTCTCAAATCATGCTGATTTTCCCGATTCAGCCGCTATAAAATTATTCCTAATATTAAGCTTCAGGTGTCACCTGTTGTTGCTCGAATGCCAATATAATTACAACTGCCTAGTTGTATTTAACTGGTAAGTAATATCTATGTAATACAAACTAAAAATATTGTTTAACATGTAAATAAGCAGAGCGGGTCAATGAAATGAAGCGTGCTATAGCCTTTTTCAGAACCACAGATGACATTCACCGTGGGAAAATGCACCTGTATACATGGCAGACGAATGGGGAACTGTCTTCACCAGACATTCGATGTGATGTAATTTGATGTGATATCTTTAACCTAGATTCATCCAATTGTAAACTTAAATGTAGGACATAAACCTGTTTTGCTTTGTCCCTTGTATATATCAATAGTGGCTTTTTTGTGATTAGCTCATTCAAACTTAGAACAGCCAAAGTCGACATACAGTAGCCTAAACATTTCATTTAGTGCAGATGTTATAAGTAGACTATTCAAACCAGCACGTGTTACCATGCACCTATATACATGTAAGGTGTTTTGAATTGGTAGGCTACATATTTAATGTTTAATTTGCCAGCAGCATAGAGCGCTGTATTGCCCTGCTGGTTTGCTTCTAAAGCTAAGCAGGCTTGGGCCTGGTTAGTCCCTGGATGGGAGACCAGTGCAGCTGGAAGTGGTGTTGGAGGGCCAGTAGGGGGCACTCTTCCCTCTGGTCTAAAGATCAAGCCCAATGCCCCAGGGCAGTGATGGGGACATCTGCCCTGCTTAGGGTGCTGTCTTTCGGATGGGACGTTAAATGGGTGTCCTGACTCTGGGTGGTCATTAAAAATCCGGTGTTAACCCTGGTGTCATGGCCAAATTCCCACTCACGGCCACCTAATCTCCCTCCTTCCAAATTTGCATATATTACACCTGAGCTGATGTGTGGTGAGCGTTCTGGTGCAAAATGGCTGCCGTGTATCACCCAGGTGGGTGCTACACATTGGTGGTGGATGAGGTGGCCTTTCCCCCACACTGTGTAAACCGCTTTGGGTACTTGAAAGCGCTGTATAAACTGAACAAATTATTATTATTATTATTATTTTTAATTTGTGTTCAACTTGTTTGGAATCACCAGTTACTTTGATGAAATGCTTCCATACTCTGGATTTATTATGCATTTTTTTTTTGAATGTTCTATAATACCAACAGTAGGCTACATTTCAAGTGCAGGACAGGTTATAGTGAATCTAACAACTGATACCATTACATGCTCACATGAGAAGTATGAACAAACTATGCAGATGAATGAAGGGAATTTCAGGTTATGGTATGTGGTATAGGCCTTATTGAATATAATTTTGGAAAACGCCTTTGTTAAAAAAATATTTTATTAGTGTGGCACTGTTTGACTTACATAATATTCTGTAGCACATTTATTTCTTTCAGCAATGGTGTAGTTAAATGACAGGCAGGAATCAGATCTCACACAACAGATCGCACACTGCTCCCGAGCGTAACATGAGCCCGCCCTCCCCAATCAAGATCCACCGACCGCGGCTGTCACACAGCCCTACAGCTGGTCGAATTTGATGTATTGAAGCAATATAGAAGGTGCAGTTGTGTTTTCTTTTATATACACTGCTCAAACAAATAAAGGGGACACTTAGACAACACAATGTAACTCCAAGTCAATCAGACTTCTGTGAAATCACACTGTCCACTCAGGAAGCAACACTGATTGACAATCAATTTCACATGCTGTTGTGCAAATGGAACAGACAACAGGTGGAAATTATCGGCAAGTAGGAAGACACCCCCAATAAAGGAATGGTTCTGCAGGTGATGACCACAGACCACTTCTCAGTTCCTATGCTTCCTGGCTGATGTTTTGGTCACTTTTGAATGCTGGCAGTGCTTTCACTCTGGTTGTAGCTTGAGACAAAATCTACAAACCACACAAGTGGCTCAGGTAGTGCAGCTCATCCAGGATGGCACATCAATGCGGCCTGTGGCAAGGTTTGCTGTGTCTGTCAGCGTAGTGTCCAGTGCATGGAGGCGCTACCAGGGGACAGGCCAGTAGATGTGGAAGAGGCCGTAGGAGGGCAACAACCCAGCAGCAGGTGCATGTGTCCCCTCAAACGGTCAGAAACAGACTCCATGTGTGTGGTAAGAGGGCCTGACATCCACAGGTGGGGGTTGTGCTTACAGCCCAACACTGTGCAGGACGTTTGGCATTTGCCAGAGAACACCATGTTTGACAAATTCGCCACTGGTGCCCTGTGCTCTTCACAGATGAAAGCAGGTTCACACTGAGCACATGTAAAAGACGAGACAGAGTCTGGAGACGCCGTGGAGAACGTTCTGCTGCCTGCAACATCCTCCAGCATGACCGGTTTGGCGGTGGGTCCGTAATGGTGTGGGGTAGCATTTCTATGGTGGGTTGCACAGCCCTCCATGTGCTCGCCAGGGGCCTCATTTATAAACGTGGCGTACGCACAAAAGAAGGCATACGCCGCTCTCTATGCAATAATTGGGATTTATAAAAAGCAAACTTGATGGGAAAATGTGCGGCCATTCACGGCAACTCTGACCCAGGCTACGCACAAAAACGGGTGAAATGAGAAATGGCAACACCGTCAGCAGATGGATGAAACACGTAGGCTACTGTAGCTAGATCTGTCTGAAACTGCAGAGCGTAGTGTAATCGAAATAGTGCCTCTCATTAATAATATCAAGATGTCACAAAGCCATGCTTACAATTAACAGCCTGCAGAGAAATACAAACAATATAAAACAAGATTGTAACGTGAATGCAAATGAAGCACATATTTGCAAAAAGAACACTCAAATATATTATGCAGGGTAATTATATTGGCATGTTATGTAATTCATCCTCATAAATAATATGGTAGACAGAACAAAATCATGTTGAAAACTAATATTCTGGTAGATACAGAAACAATTTATTTGTGGTAGCAAGTCGTTTTCACTGGATGTTCATTTCATTCAGTTATGATAGGAAGTGATGTAAGCTATTACTGAATGTCAGTGTCACATTATCACCTGAATATCAGGTTGGGTGATCTTTGGATCTATGTTGTCGGGATGACCTGTGTAAACATGGTCGATAGACTATAATCTTTTTATTCATGGATGGGCTGAATTCTGACCGTGAGTCAACGTCAAATATAATATTTTTGACCATGTGATTTTGTGAAACCAACAATTAAACAGGAGTTGGCTTTAGGTGAATAATTGAATGCTTCAGATGATTAGACATGATATACACTCACCTAAAGGATTATTAGGAACACCCGGTCAATTTCTCATTAATGCAATTATCTACTTAACCAATCACATGGCAGTTGCTTCTATGCTTTCAGGGGTGTGGTCCTGGTCAAGACAATCTCCGGAAGTCCAAACTGATTGTCAGAATGGGAAAGAAAGGTGATTTAAGCAATTTTGAGCGGGGCATGGTTGTTGGTGCCAGATGGGCCGGTCTGAGTATTTCCCAATCTGCTCAGTTACTGGGATTGTCATGCACAACCATTTCTAGGGTTTACAAAGAATGGTGTGAAAAGGGAAAAACATCCAGTATGCGGCCGTCCTGTGGGCAAAAATGCCTTGTTGATGCTAGAGGTCAGAGGAGAATGGCCCGACTGCTTCAAGCTGATAGAAGGGCAACTTTGACTGAAATAACCACTCGTTACAACCGAGGTATGCAGCAAAGCATTTGTGAAGCCACAACACGCACAACCTTGAGGCAGATGGGCTACAACAGCAGAAGACCCCACCGGGTACCACTCATCTCCACTACAAATAGGAAAAAGAGGCTACAATTTGCAAGAGCTCACCAAAATTGGACAGTTGAAGACTGGAAAAATGTTGCCTGGTCGGATGAGTCTCGATTTTTGTTGAGACATTCAGATGGTAGAGTCAGAATTTGGCGTAAACAGAATGAGAACATGGATCCATCATGCCTTGTTAACACTGTTCAGGCTGGTGGTTGTGGTGATGTGGTGGGGGGATGTTTTCTTGGCACACTTTAGGCCCCTTATTGCCAATTGGGCATCGTTTAAATGCCACGGCCTACCTGAGCGTTGTGTTGACCATGTCCATCCTTTTATGGCCAACATGTTCCCATCCTCTGACGGCTACTTCCAGCAGGATAATGCACCATGTCACAAAGCTCGAATAATTTCAAATTGGTTTCTTGAATGTGACAATGAGTTCACTGTACTAAAATGGCCCCCACAGTCACCAGATCTCAACCCAAAAGAGCATCTTTGGAATGTGGTGGAATGGGAGCTTTGTGCCCTGGATGTGCATCCCACAAATCTCCAACTGCAAGATGCTATCCTATCAATATGGGCCAACATTTCTAAAGAATGCTTTCAGCACCTTGTTGAATCAATGCCACGTAGAATTAAGGCAGTTCTGAAGGCAAAAGGGGGTCAAACACAGTATTGGTATGGTGTTCCTAATAATCCTTTAGGTGAGTGTGCTTAGCACTTCTAGTTCAAACTCGTAATAGGTTATTTGTCAGTTTACACATCGCATTGTCTACTGCACTTAACAGAGTTTATAATAATAACATTTAATTTGACAAAGTTAGGATGACTGCTGTTGTCCATTGTCAGGAGTTGATGTTATACTTTTTTTTGCAGGGTATTTTTCATTATTTTATTAACATGACAGGAGGAAGCAGAAGCCAGGCAATCAGGTAGGGGGAGACAGAGAAGGGCACAGTTGGCTGTAGTGGTCGTTTTAAACGAGGCATTTGAAACAATTGAGACAGTTGAAACTTTTGATTCGAGGAGTCAGATGTTTCAACCTTTACTAGACAGTGACACCTGCTGGCAACTTTAATTATCTCACACAACAGTCTTTAATTCCACCATGATCAGACAGACGCTTCTGTGGTTGGACTGAACGATACACGTCTTTCATCACAAACTGCAGTTTGGAAACAGGTTGATAATTGAAATTTGTCAATCTGGTGGGTTATTGAATGAAGTTGAACTGTTTGAGAAACACTTTCCTAACATAATGTCAAAAACATCTTGATTTGGAGTGTTTCCAAATCATCAAACTTATGTGAACTTTGCTGATCTGATGAGTGAGAATAAAACTTCAGGTAAAATGTTACTTGATATTTAATGGATTTGTGTTATGAAGATATGAAGTGATTGTGCAATAGCGCAGATGGCTCGGTGGTTATGGAATCAGACTTGTGGTCAGAAGGTTGCCAGTTTGATTCCCTACTGAGCCAATTGGTGTTTTGTCCTTGGGCACTTATTTTCCACATTGCCAGGGCTCAGGCGATTCATTTTGTGTGCGTGCGTGCAAAGGATTTATACAGAATGTCAAAGATATAAACATATATATCCAATAATAAACGTCTGTTGGTCCATTTTGTGTCTGATGGCTCAATCTCTCAATACTCTCTCACATCTCTCAGCCAAGGTCTCACGCATTCGAAATGTTCATTTTTGATGCCTCATTTTATACCCAATATGTTAGTGTCTTGACAATCATGACACAGGTGTCACTCAATGTCACATGACAAAGTATTTCAACTTGTCATGTGACCAGAAGTGCTTTTGAAACACGTTTCGATGCAGTTATTTGTTGAAAGCATTGAAACAGTTTTGACACCCATCACTATTTGGCTTAGACGGCCTCAAACCCTCGTCGCCAGGGGACCTGTGTAGACCAGATTGGGAAGCTTAATCTGCTACAGCAACTCTGGCACGAGTCTTTGTGTTGCTAAACCCAACCTGCATGGACAGCTCCATTAAACTTCTCTAATTTTGGGCAATGTGGCAGCTCTGATTCAGAGGGATTGAGCCTAACCTCTGAATGTTTTTGAAACTTAAATGTATTTCCTTTTTCCTAGATGCTATAGTGATGACTTTGTTCTGTTTCCCACAGGTTCCCAGGTCCTGTGACACAGCTTCACCCACAACACAGGCGACTTTTGAGTCAACGACAACAGAGATCCCAAAGGTGTGTCAAGCATTTTGACTTTCTTGAAAGTGTAACTATTTCCGATATTAAAATGTCTGAAATGTACCGTATTTTAGCGCATAAAGCGCGCACCCAATATTAATTCGCACCCATGTACATCACGTAGAAATCTTGTTTTGTGTGAAGAAAATCAGCATTGCGCGCATGTAATTTCCCCTGGCCCAGACCTGCATTGATGGACTCTCAGCTAGTCATTGTTACAAATGTTAAACACCCGACCAATCACGCGCTGAGCTATTCCCAAAGTGGAGTAACCGCATTAATGTTAGTGCATACATGAAAAACTCAACGTAAATTTCAATATTCAAACTGGCCTATAAATTTAAGGGATTTTTTCTTAGCCCAGTCTCACTGGCGAAATAAATAATGTTGTTGGTATATATTGTCAAGCTTGCATTTAAAAAATCCTACATTTGTACTTACAAAGAGAATTAAGAATTTGCTTATGCAAAAAAGTGAGATTAAAGATTTATTCTATTCTAATGTCCACCAAGGTGGAAATGTTTCTTTGGCTCACCAGACATACAATACAGAAAAACATACAGACAACATCTCAAACATATAGCAGGGTAAAAACATTCTTAAATTCATTAAAATTTTCCTAGCTTTCTTCCTCGTTCTGTCAGTGTATAGTTGTGTCAGGTGTTTTTGAGGTTTCCCCACTATTTTGCCATTGATACTATCCTGTTAAGCTTGTTCTTAAGTTTGCAGCTTAAATGGCCAAACCAAGCACAGAGGTGAAAGGTTAAAACACTTTCAATATGTGTGGTGTATACAAGCTCAGTAATCTGAGCACTGACACCCAAACAACTCAGTCTTCTAAGAAGACGGAGTCATTGTGAGCATTTCTTATAGATATAACCTGTGTTTTCTAGAAAACTCAGCTGGTTATCAAGAACCGTACCCAGGTACTTAAAAGTTCCCACAGTTTCAACTGCTAGGCCATCAAGTAAAACTGGCTCAGTTGTTGTGTTTTGTTTTTTGCAAAAGAGTAACTAATTTGTCTTTGCCACATTGATCTCTAGCTTGCTATCATTGCACCATAATTCAAAGGCCTTTATCTGTGCTAGATAGGAGGCCTCACCAAGTGGGTCCGTTTTTTGTAAGAGGCCTACTAAGGCCATGTCGTCAGCATATTTTATCAGTTTAAAGGTGCTATTATTTATAGAAAACTCATTTGTAAATAGAGAAAAAAGCAAGGGGGAAAGAACGCTGCCTTGTGGGCAGCCTGTACTGATGGTATACACTCCTGACAAAATGCCATTTACACTTACCCTCTGAGGGCGACAGGAGAGAAAGTCTCTGATTCAGAGAATCAGACCCTTATCTATATACATTTTTGCTAGTTTTTGCAAAAGAATGTGTAGCTTCATAGAATTGAAGGCTGCACTAAAGTCTACAAATAGGACTCTAGCATGCCCTTTAGGGACTACGAGCTGTCTAGAAATCGAGTCTAGGAGGACCAACACCGCATCATCAGTCCCTCTGTCACTTCTATTAACGAACTGCAGTAGATCTAACATGCTGGTCACTTGAGAAGTCAGGATATCTACCAGAACTCTCTCCATTGTTTTACACAATATGGAGGTGATGGCTATAGGTCGGAAATCTTCAGATTTACTTGCATCAGGCTTCTTAGGAATGGGCCTTATTAAAGAAAATTTCCAAGACATGGGTACACCTGCAACTAGGAGGTAATTAAATAGTTTTGAGAAAACGCCTTTTAATTGTGGGGCGCAATCTTTAAGTAATCGGGCTTTCAGGCCATCTGGGCCAGTGGCCTTATTCGGCTTTAGTATGAGGCTTTTGGCAACAGCATCTTCTGAGATGAATATTGGTGAACCTATAGGGAGATTTTTGCAGATGTTATCACACTCAACCTTATCATCCACAGCATCAAACCTGCAGAAGAACTTGTTCATTTCATCTACAAGAATTTGACTGCAAGCTACAAGCTGTCACCTTTTTTGCAACTTTTTCCCATTAAAGTGTTTAAGCCCTCCCAGGCCTGTTTTATGTTAACACTAAAAAAAATTACTCTTCTTTTTTTATTTAATTTTTGCCTTTTTGATACCCCCCTTAATTGTTTCCTTTTTCCTGCACTAATTCCATATTGCCTGAGCAAAAAGCAATCTTTCTTTCATTAAGACATTTTTTCAGTTGTTTAGAAACCCAGGGTTTATTATTTGGGAATATTGTAAGTCTTTGTTTCACACACACAGTCCTCACAGAATTTAATGTATGATGTGATAGTGTCCGTAAGTTCATTCCCATCCTGACAGGATTCAAAGAAGGTGTCCCAATTTGTGTTGTCAAAGCAGTCCCTGAGTTGATCTTAGTTAATTTCAGACCATATCTGTATCTGCTTTATGGTTGGTTTCGCCCTTTTGAGCATAGCTTTGTATTTAGGCAGGAGGTGAATTACATTATGGTCGGATTTCCCAAGAGGTGATCTGCACACTGCTTTAAATGCATTAGGAATGTTTCCGTAGCAGCAGTGAAGGGTCCGATTTAAACGTGTAGGACAATCGACATATTGATGAACAGTTGGCAGATGTGTAGACAAGTTACATGAGTTAAAGTCCCCAAGGATGAAGACAGGCTGGTCTGCAGGGGGGCGAGTGCATCATTATAGCTCTCTGTTATTTTTTCCCCTGCTGCTTCGTCATTCGGTCCGGGCACATACACAAGAATAACAGTAATTTGACCGAACTCTCTCGGGAGGTAGAATGGCCTGAAGGACACAGTCAATATCTCGTAGTCTGGTGTGCACACCTGTTCCCAAACGCAATACTGTGCAGCCCAACGATTGTCGACAAATAAACACAAACCCCCTCCGATGGATTTACGTGAGCTGCGCACATTTCTGTCTGCTCTAATGGTGGTATACCCGGATAGAGTTGGAGTTTGATGGTAGTCTTTGAGCCATGATTCCGTCAAACACACAAGGTTGCTCTGTCTAAATTCAGTCATGTTCTGCTCTTAACGCCAGTTCATCGAGTTTGTTACTTACTGATCGAACGTTGGTCAGAGTGATGACGGGCAGTGGGAATCTACTGCTGCGTCTCCAGAGTCGGTGCCTCACACCTCCCCTTGAGCCTTTTTCCTTGCTTTCTTCCTCCTCTCTGGCCATTTAGCAGGTTGTTGGATTTCCGCGCAGTCGGCAGGAAGAGTTGGTCGGGCTACACCAGTTGGTTGTAGGGACAGCAGGTGCTTGCGGATGTAAGTCAGGTAGTCTTGACCGTCTGACAGGCAATTCCCAATTATGACCGCCGATAGGCAAAGTACTATCCATATAAAAACGATTTTCATGACAAAGTCCATAGTGAGATGCTATTTTTGCAAATGATATACACAACCAACTGAGGAAATGCTCTATAAAAACACATTAAAAACAAATCTAAAAACACAGACTAACAATCGGTGAGCACAGGGTCAGCAGCAGGCCGCTCCCCCGGAAGTAGACGATCCTATGATCGTTTCATGCACACCGGTAAAGGAAATCCCAATTGATAAATACCACTTGTTCTTAGCGTCAGTGCTGGTGCACAATCTCTACGATTTGCCTATAACACACTCCTAATTACCTGCGAGAACATAAGCTACATGAAGTTAATTAAATGTACGACACAATCCAAATTTCCGAGCTTGACAGAAGGTGCCATGTAGTGTAAAATGATGAGTGCATGATTGTTACTCGCTTCACCATTAAAAAGTAAAACTCTGCTAAAGATAAGTGTATTGCATTGAGAAATATGCTGTTCTTCAAACGGATATTTTCAACAAACAATAATAGGCATCTAATCTAATTAGTTAAGAGAAACTCTGTGAGGAGATTTTATTTGCCATTCCATATCAGTGGGGTATAATCTATAGGCTATATATTTTCCAAAGACCGACATGATGGTGATATAGATTTTTAAAAATATACCATAATTCCTCAAATGAAGACCGGGGCCTTTATTTACCTCTACTGCAGAAGGCAACCGGCTTTTATTTGAAGCAGGCTTTTGTTAGAGGCAAGCCTTGATTTCTGATTCCCTCTATTTGATAAGTATAATTGGCTATATTTTTGTGTAAATCCTTGTTACAGTTTGCCTTTTATTGCTGCATTACATTGTTATCGCAATCTCAACACTTCTTGTAACCGTTCCAAATCCAGTGCGTAGTTGAAAAAAGTTGTTGAAGATTCAATCGCTTGCACTGAATGGGAGCCATGTTATTTCCAATGTAGTTACTGCCATCTACCTGTACGTTAATACAAACAACACCAAGCTGAGTAAGACATACAGCTGCATTGACTGAAATACCAGTAGGACAATTCTACTTAGCGATACTATTTCCTGCGAGCTGCCATTCCATAAATGTTCTGTCCAACCCGAGTTGCGACTACCCTGAGTTAGCGTTTCAAACGGGTAGTGAGTTGCGTCACTTGTGCTAAATTAGGTTTGGAACAAAAACCTATGGAGCGGCAGCTCGCAGGAGCAGAAGTACCATCATCTGAAAATAGCATGAATATATTGTTGAATCTATTAAAGTGATAGAAATGTACATTACGCTTAACTGGAATGCACATTATATGAAAGGCACCTATAGGAGATTATCCACACGTAATATTCCCCCGACCTTTATTTAAGACCGGCCTTTATTTGTCTGTGTTGACCACGCCCCCGGCCACTATCAGAGGCCCGGTGTTTAATTGACTACCGGTTTTTATTTGAGGAATTACGGTAGTTAATGTAACACATGCAATCCCCCAGCCACCGGTCATCTGAGCCCCGAGAGTTTTGAAATACTGGGAACGTGTCTGGTACCCTGTATTGGCATTAGACAATAAATTAAGATCAAATTAATTCATTCATTATAGCTGCATCAGTTATTACATTAAACGTGGCTTTTTATGCTACAGGAGCCGCTTGATCTATTTAATTTAAAAAACGTAAAACAGCTGTTGTTTGAGTATTGGGCTGAGTTATAACAAAATGTATTAGTGACTCGTTCAATTGTCTTAATTTAATATAAGGAGTCGTGACGGAATGTTCGAACTGCACATCATTAAGATCTTGAGCATCTCTCATACTGTTTATTAAATATGTTTTCAAGCACTTCAGGCAAAAGAAGGGGAGGGTTGGCCAACATTCAAACGATGGGAGAGCTAAGCTTGTTCGTGTGGGTGATAGCCATTTCTTGCCCCAGCCTGCCGTCACTGCTACAAGCCGGTTGAATTTCGCTGGAGTTATAGTTAATCTGTCCAGTAAAAATTGTTTTAAAAAAAATATAAAGATTTGGGTGGTAACTACATAAGCTTGAATGTGCGGAATAAGTGAGTATCCTAAGTGATCTAACTGTATATATCTTCTTCCTTTTTTCTTAATTGTAATTTAGCTTTACATATGGTAATTTTCCAGTTTGTAGTTTGATTTGCCCACTGAAGGTATTTTCTTAAGTACTAAATAAAAACAAACAATTACAGTTTTTACTGGATGGATACCAATTGACCTATATGACATTATTCCACTTTAGGAATAGCTCATCTAGAACAACACTACAGAACAAAAATAACGACTGTAGTTATCTTGTGTAAAAAAACATTAAGTATAGTGCACCGCGGGTGTGTGCCGTTTGTAAAAACGTGCATATCGCGCACGGTATATTCAGTAAAATAAGCTAGTTACTATATTGATCATTGTTTTTCTCCTGCAGGGTCCAACATTAACTTTTTTCCTCACTGGCCCTTTCGATTTAGATTTGCCAAAAAATAAGAATCTGTTTTTTTGCATAAATGCAGGGTTTATTGTTTGTGTGTAACCAGAAAACAACATCCATTAATGTATTTTTCCCTCTTCACAGCATGTGTAGGTGTAAAAATAATAATGAGTTAATATTGCACAGCCCTGAGACACATGTACAGAGGTAAATGTTGTGCATTCCATACTAAGTGCGGCTGAGTTCAGAAGTTTTGGGAAGTTCCTGATTAAGAACAAAATGACCAATAAAGGAGTTCATTAGTAACCAGTGATTTATGATATGAATAGTAAGAATAGAAAATTATTCTTTATGGTAACTAGTTAGTTAAAACCCATTACCTGGTCATTTCGGTTTTATTTAGGAATTTCCCAAAATGGGTAAAGCCAGACGCAATTAGTTGGTAAAGCAAAAACAATTACTGCAGTACATTTGTCCTAGGATTGGGCAATATGAACAAAATATATTTTCAGGATAATTTACTGTCTTTTTTCTTTGTGATTTTTTCCCTTCCCAATTATCTCTCTAATTCTGCCTTGTCGGCAGCTCCGTAAATCCTTGTACAGATCTGTGGGATGACTAGGGGTGTGCACATGGTTCACCCAAACACATGTCTCACTGTTCATCCAACATTGAAGCATTTATTCAGATCATGCATGGGATGATTATGTGCACCGACTCTACTTCTGCGATTGAATTTACAGGTGACCAATATGAACACAAGGAGTCACTGGAGAGCAACATGGGAGGATAATCTGATTTATCAAACCCAAATTCTAGGCAACTCTATGTCAATTTTGACCTGCCTCATGCAGGAGGCCTGGGGAAAGTCAGAGAACCCATTTTCAGGCTTGAACCCATGACCATCCTGATGTAGACTGTCTTGCAATGCACTACGCCACGTGGACCACAAGTATAATTTGACATCTCTAATGGTATTGCAATGATAAGGGAAATAAAAATAAGTAATTTTCCTTGGGGCCTTTACACAGTGTAGATTAATATACAAGTGTATCAATATTATTTAAACTTTATCATGGAATTCAGCATATTATCAACATATTATTTCCATCATGAGCACATTCAGATCACATTGTCCATCCACAGAAGACCTGTTGTCCAGAGTTATAATGTAAAAAAAATTTAAATTATTGAAATGCTCCCGAAAGGGCAAGTGACTATCTTTGTTTACTTGCCCGACGTTTAGTTCTTACTGGCCCCGAGCCATCGTTAATGTTGAACCCTGCCTCCTGAGATGTTACTTATTTTCAGCCCATCTGAAACTGATTTTATTCTAAAGTGTTGCTCATAGACTCATATTTTTCAACTGTGAACCTACAGTATTGTCTATTCATTGACTTGATTGCATTTTCAATGGATATTTCCAATTGAGCTGTCAACTATAGATATAAATGTTGGTGTTGGAATAAATGTTTCAATTGCGTTATAAGAATACACCGCATTTCTGTGGCTTTGCCTAACAATATGAAATAATATTCACCAGGCAAAATTGAGAACATTTGGGGGTTTGTGTGGCAAGTGGGCGAAGTCACTGCCTTTCAGGACCGTCTACGTCATTATTTTCAGTGGTTTGAGCCTGACTATGGCTTCTCTGACTTTGCCTGGACCTCCAGCATTGATAAAATATAAACATGTTAGTTTATCATTAAGTTATTTTCATGAAAAACTGAATTTTTACCTTAATAGAAAAATGAGTGACATGTTACTATTGTCGCATTGCTTTCCCATGCGGTACCTGAAACAACCTAAGAACCGCATAATTTTTTTATGGGATAGCAACAAACTAATATTGATAGGTCAATTAATTTATTCTTAAAGTACAAAATCAACCTTAATTGCTGATTTTGTTAATCATAAATGGTGTCTCCATTATTAAATGGAAATTATTCTATGTTTTTAAGGAGTTTGTGATATTTAGTGTTTCGTGAGGAATATTTTTGTGTTTAAATGGTATTCTGACTAGATCACTGAACATTAATCTACAATGAGACAGAAGTTAAATATCAGGCATTTCACTACTACTGTGACACAAGCAGTATATATCTTGCATATAGATTATGGTAAAACATCTGCATTTGTTTCATTATAGAAAGAATCAAACACAGATTGCTCAGTGGTTAGGGAGTCAACTTGTTTTTGGAAGGTTGCCGGTTCAATTCCCAAATGTCATTGAGCAAGGCACCTTACATTGCTCCAGGTGGTAAGTCACTGTATTTATTGTAAGTTGCTCTGGGAGAGCGTCATTTAAATTAGTAAAATAAATTATACTGGCCATGCAGAGTTTGTGGCATATGTTGCATTGATTGTGTGAAATTTACCTTAATGCCAGGAGTAGGTGCACCAGACATTTTCATAACATTACAGGAGCAGTGCACTGATGTGTGTTATGCAGTGGCAATAACTCACTGCAAGTTTCATAAGACTTGTATTTCATATTGCTTGTAGTTTAGTTGCCTAAAATTAGTAAACAGCAAGATGATCTCAATCAGTATGTATTTTGTGTAATCTTGTTTTTGCAGCAGATCATACTCTTTCATATGATCATGTCACAGCAGGTGCTATATATTTAAATATGGTGTCATCCATATTGTATCGAAAAAGGAATCGGTTTTATCATGATTTATTTGGCCATAACTTTTCACTGATGCCCTGCCTCCCTATCTTCCCACACAACAAAACAAGTTCTGATGTTTCTTTTTAGTTTGTGGGGCTTCGTTCATAATGCACTGTCCGCTCTCCCTGGACTTTTCTGGTTGATGGTCGACAGACAACTACATCAGTAAACGTGCTCAAATCATTTATTGCCAGCATTCTAAGTAAATACATGAACATGGGTGTTTGTGCTCTAGGAAATAATACTGCTGTTTTCATAGACTTGTTCACAGGTTGACTAGTGTAATAGATTACGCACCCTCCATTTATGCAGAGATTGTGGGTTCAAAACACAAGTAGGGATATTTTTTGTGGAGATAAAACAAATTTCACGTTTTAGTTTCAGGTTATTTTGTATTTCATTTTTTATACAGCTTAAACTTTCAGACTGTGTTATGCCAATCTCTAAATCATTGAGTTCTCTTCATTGCCGTTAATTCCTTGTAAGCGCCACCTCGTTGGTATCGGGGAACCCTTATCAAAGGCGCCTTCTGATTTGCTGCAATTTTTCCATTGACATCACTTGCAGATGATGCACCATGAACCTGTTTGTGCCACTGATAGATTAATACACTCAAGGATACATTGTGATGTTTTGATATTATTAGTATAGGAAAGTATTTTGAGCAGATGTTTAGCCTATGTTATCTTTACTCAAACTTTTTGATTTGTGTTTTTATTACCCTTGACTTTATTCCATACTGAAACTCACATAAAAATAAGTTGTAATTGACCCAAGTATTTCATCACCCGAAGTCTTTCTATTACTGTTATTTAATTTTTCCCACTGACCTGTGAAGATGTTTCTGAGTCAGTGTTTGGAATGCTGCAATTACATTAAAATGACACCCACCTCGCCCCACTTAGGACAGTCTGACTACTTTCGTTTGAATCTCCTAAATACGACCCCCTCATCAAACGTGTCAAATCATCAGTAAGGACTGATAACCACTCAGGCCACCAGGATTTCCAAACGGGTAGTGAAATGCAAATGCAGTTTGCACAAATATCTTGGTGTAAATGTTAAGAGTGGCTGCACCCATTTTTTTTTTTTAGAACGTCATCACTGTTATTGGGAAACAGTCTCTGTCCAAAAGTCTCTGCCCTGTATTCCATTGCTTGTGTGCTTCTAAAAGCTAATATGGGTAAGGTCTGGTTAGTCTCTGAATGGGAGACCAATGCTGCTGGAAGTAGTGATTGGACATGTGATCTGCGTAGTGTGCCGTCTTTCGGGTGGGAAGTTAAATGGATGTCCTGACTGTGGTCACTAAAGATTTCATGGCATTATTTGTGAGAGCAGTGGTGTTAACCCCGGTTTCATGGCCAAATTCCCAACCAGGCCTCTTCAATAATGGCTGCCTAATAATCCCCCACATTCCAAATTGGCATTTACAACTACTCACCACCTGATGGTTGGTCTGTTGAACATTCTGGCACAAAATGGCTGCAGTGCATCACTGATGTGTATGGAAGTCTGTGCATTGACTGTGTGTCTGTCTGTATGTAACTACGTATGGAAGTGTGTGTGCTACACATTGTGCGTGATAGGCTTTCTCCATTACTATTTAAATTGCTTTGGGTCATTGAAAAGCACTATCATTTTACTTTGTGATTTTGCTTGATTCCCTTAGTGCCTTGGGTGATGGCCTAGATGCCCCCGCCAATTGAGCACCTCTTTAATGCCGAGTGACCTTACCCTTAAAATAACAAACTTCCATGCCTGTGATCTAAGTATTTAAAGAAAGGTTAGGCTACACACAAAATGGGCATTCCTTTTTAAGCATTGGTAAAAAAAAATAGGTCAGGTAAAAATGTAACCTACATGTACATGTACCTCTGCCATAATAGTAGCCTATGAAATTTGATGACCACATCAAATCTAAAAAAGTGAATTGAATTGAATGTCCTCTATTCAACCAGGGTGGGAAATTATGTGAGTTGCCTAGTCTATCACCCACTGTGGTGAGTGAAGGGTAAATTGTATTGTTAGGGTTTCAAGCACGTAGTGCTTAAACCCTATTGTTATTGTACTGATTTTTATTAGGGTTTCAAGCACGTAGTGCTTAAACCCTATTGTTATTGTACTGATTTTTATTATTATTATTATTAGGGTTTCAAGCACGTAGTGCTTAAACCCTATTGTTATTGTACTGATTTTTATTAGGGTTTCAAGCACGTAGTGCTTAAACCCTATTGTTATTGTACTGATTTTTATTATTATTATTATTATTAGGGTTTCAAGCACGTAGTGCTTAAACCCTATTGTTATTGTACTGATTTTTATTATTATTATTA
>JACXGM010020435.1:0-17809 GCA_016801145.1 Umbra pygmaea | reverse complement strand
GTGCCAGAAGCGTGTTAAACAGATGACGACAGCGCTGCGACCTCGAATTCATTAGTAAACATTGTAAGAGCGCAATAACACCAGTTGTTTAAAACGGCTTTAGCCACTACAATGAACGAGTTAGACTTGGCTTTTTGTCTAAAAGAGGGACAGAAGACGGTGCTCGAATTGTTCCTTTTTAGGAAGGATGTTTTTGCAAGAGTTTAATCTACTAGTTCGCTCCGCCATAGGTGCTTAGCGATAAACCACTGGTGATAGGTCGTAGTTATATCCAATTGCGTACAGTGAGATTTTCAAATGCATACTTGGTGCCGCCCCTCGAGCTGGGTCATTTTCATTACTAGATCCCAGACCCATATCTCCTCCGGATTTGGGTCTGGATTTTTCCAGGCTAGTGTTTTGTAAGGATATTGACAAATTAATTTCACCCTTGCTAAACTTATATCAAATGCATACATTTTTCTAAATAATCCAATAATTTAATGAAACTTGTTTTTGCACCCGCAACTGTCATGACTGTTCAATTTACATAAGGAATAACATCTTGCTGGCAAATCGGAAACTGGATTCCAAAAGGGAATTCCCTTTAACTTTACAGGAAAGGTGCTTTGCCTGTAGGGTTAAACCATTACGGTTGAACCATTTGGTTTGAACCAGTGGTAACGCAAGGCAATGTATACTGAGAAATTGTACTGGAGGTGTGGCTTAATATAGTTCTCAATGATTTTATGTTACAACAATGTAATTTCTTTTGACTGTATGACATACAATTGAATGCTCAGGAAACATAAATCATTTTTGTTGTATGAGTAAAAAAGTTAAGTTCATCAGACATAAATTCACAGTCAACAAGTGTGACACATTTATTTTTGTGTCTAGTGTACTCAATATTTTCATGTTACCATAGATTATTGAACTAAAAGTTTTGAGTGCAATGCGTTTCCACAAAATAATTAGGGAGACTGAGCGAATTTGGATTCACAGTGTATGTTGATTTGTTGAAATTCATGCCTCTTGACTGTGACTTGGTGGCACAGCTGGTAGGAAGGTATACTCAAATAGAACCCTACTGTAACATCACCAATAGACACCAAACACCAAAAAATGGATTCTGTTTTTACTTCTCAATGGAAGCTTACCAAAATAACTCAAGAGGAAAGACGACAGCTATGGATCAACAAGTAAGAAGGCATCTTGAAATGTGATTGTTCTAAGATTGTTGAATATTGATGTGGCAGAGGAAAATGACAGGCTGTTTACAGAGAAGGGTGTCTCATCCATATTTTAAAGCTGTTTTCATGTTCTTCAGATTTAAAGGCAGACACTTTCTAAGTGCATTTCATAGAGAATCCTTGATTTAGTGAATACTTGACATTGATAAACCTATATCTTCTGCCTAAATGTTTGGATACAGAAAGAATGCAAAGATAATGTGAAAGTAGAGGAATAAAAGACAGTGAGAGAAAAACTGTATACTGTAAGAGAGAGGGATAGAGAGTGTTAAAGGGAAAGATAAAAGCAGAGACGAAGAGAGACTTCAATGTCAAGTTCAAAAATACCCTTGACTTTACTCTGGAGCTCGGAGAACCCAAAAGCATGTTGAAACCAACCGGTCTTATCTCTTGTCACACATTGAGTTCTAAAAGGCTTTGGGTCCACCACTCTGCAGCCCTGTACGTTACTGACTTGTCTGAGCTTGGTTTGGCTCAATTTGTTGTGAATATGTATTTACTGTAAATATCTACTGTTACAACTGGAATAAAGCTTCTCTGAAGAATGTAGGAAGTATTTTCCTGTGAATTTGCCTAAATGTAACATTTAGCATTATCATTTCATAATTTTATAGTTACTGTATTTTGATAATACATTTTCATTTATTTTTCCGTTTAATTAATATCAGTTTTATGGCTAAAATGTAGCATGTGTGAAGGATGAGGATCCATGTATATGTATATTAGGACTATAGCATTGGTCCTCAAGAAGAGTTTATATACAAAGCTAGCCAGCTTCAATTACACATTCCAGCTCGGCGGTTCCCTGTGATAAGGGAATGCTGCTTGTTCACCACTACTAATAACCTTAAACTAAAAACATTCATCAATCATTTTCTCTGACGCCATCTATAGGGAGTCCAGGCACCACCGTGGACATCAAGCTGTGGGAAACTACAAAACAAGAATTTGATATGAGTTGTGAATATATAATATACAGGAACATGCAGTTTTACGATATCTAGATGAAGGGAGATAAACATAGTTTGAGTGCTTTTTATTATACAGTTTGCGGTGGCTTGATGTGGCGAGTCGTATTCATCTCTACGAAACAGATGGCTGGTTACTGATGACCAGAGCACAGAAAAATGAACTGTTGGCAGGATTCTTTGGTCATGATAACCTGTACTGCACACCTGCCCACCACCTGCCTGAGGAGAATTTTTGGAACAGGGATGACCCAAATTGTTATCTTCGAAATTCAGCTATACCTGTTCTGTGAACTATGCTATTAGAAGTGACACTTCCCTTGTGCTACATATGGAAATGGCGTCTTTACGGTGCTTTGATGTGCTTGCACAAGCACCTCTTCTTTCATTCATGGTAAATGCATTTGCTAACGGAGTCCACAGCCCACAGCTGTAGTTCTAAAGGATTTGATGCTATTGAAATGTACCTGGCTAAACAGTGAGCTATTTTGTGTGAATAATAACACCCAGTTGAACTCAAAGATGTACAAATGTACCTTGCTTTGTGAAATTTTAATAAAGTCACCTGGGTGGAACTTCCAACTTATATATTTAATTAGCTGACCCAGTTTTTTATTATTCAAAGTAGATAATTCTGTATATCACAATTACAGTTGTGAGGACACTTAACCAGATCTATATTCAGATTAATTGGGGTAGGAAAGTTGACTGTAAAAAGTTAACTGAAGAAAGAATGAAGACATTGGTAGTCTCCAAATACAGAATTTTATTTAGACTATAAAAAAGTAAAACAAACTTCCAGGTACAGTATAGTTTCTTGTTATTTAACCCTGCAAAGTCGATTGACGCTCTGGAGCGTCAAACGCGATTATCTCACGAACCGTACATGCTAGCAACTAAAGCTTGGTACCGTTGGAAAGGGGAGAATTAGACGCAAATAATGAGTGGTGGTCTCTGTGTGTTACTCACAGCCGGAGATATTGCGCCTCAAAGCCAACGATGGTCTTTCTTTTTGACTAAAAATATCACAGACAGGAAGTAGGAAGTCAAAATGACAATATAACACATTTTTCAATAACATAGGACATCATCCTGCATAAAACAACCATTTTTTGAGTTGGAATTTAGCTGGGTTTTTAAAACGTATAGAAATCTAGTTAGAAATGAGTATAGCATTTTGATGTTGACTTGTTTGTATGGCCTCCAAACTTTGCACACTGGTCCAGGAGCCCTGGGGGCTTGAAAATAAGTAATAAAAAGCCTGATTCATTATAGTTTACATGCTTTTACACATAAAAAACAACAAAATATACATACATTCTTTAGTTTTTTGGAATAAATATTTAATAAAACATAAAATTCAATGACCCAGGATGTTGGATTTCATTCATCCATGTTGTAGCCATGGGTCTGCTGAGTCCAGAACCATAAGGCACTTCACTGTAGGTCAACGTATGACCTTTCTAGAGGCTAAAAAGTCAACTATATGCCAGGCGGACCTAAAACCTTTTAGACCTTAAAGGGATAAGTAGTTCAAAAACATCCATTTCCTATAGCATGAAACACATTTTATCACATTTGACATTTCAGTCATTTCACAGGCGTTCATATGCATCTGCTTTTTCTTCCCAATTTTGTTTTGCCCAATTAATGATTATTTCTATGCATCATTGCAGGAACACTTTACTGGCAGGCTAGGTGGAGTTGATCAGACATTTTACATCTGACATTTCAGTCATTTAGCAGAAGTTACTATTCAGAGTGACTTGCAGTTTATGCATTCTATAACAACCACATAGAATATTAGGCCTAATGCTAAGTACAATTTACTTAGTGAAATAGCTACCATAAAAGTCAGTCAGATCTGTTTTCCTAAGCACATACTGCCAGAACATTTACTTCTACTGAAACCACACGTTCAACACAAAACTCTCTGCATAGGCCCAAGTAAAGAGAAGAGAGCATGACGAGGGACGAGAGACAGTTTGTGTATTTTTAGGGTTAAATTTGTATGAAGGTACTAGAACTAAGGCATGCCTATTCTAATGTTTCTGAAGTCATGTTGATCCTTGGAGGACCCAAGGACCATGTGGCCTGATGACTGCTTCCTGTCTTTGTCATGTGCCCACCTCGATGTGCTGGTGCCCACATCACTGCTGTTGGTGATCATGTTTCTGCTTGGTGACTCCAGCTGTTCATCTCCAGAGCCTGCCAAAGACCACCGAAATGTGTTGATGCTACACAAAGACTGTGGTCACAGCCCACCCATTCCTATCTCCATTTATGGACACTAATTGAACACCGATAAACAGGCAGGGGTCTGCCTGGCACAATGTTGATATTTAGGCCTGTGAAATGGTCATCATTTGTCCTACAGTGAAGTGTCATATAGCTTTGGATTCAGAAGACTCTTGGCTAAAAGATAAATAAAATCCACATTGAATTTTATAAATAATGTCATATAGAGACATATTTTTTTGTGATTATTATTGTGAAATACATGTAACCCTGAAGAATAACCCTTTTTCACTTCCTACTCTGTAATGTTTTTAGTTAAAAAATGAAGTAAAAATATCTACCCAACTTTGAGACGCAATATTTTCTTGGGCAGATCCAACAGCCAGCTAAGGCCCAGGTTCCAGTCCAGCCAGTCCTCCTGCCTGGCGCTCCAGTTCAGCCTGCCTAGGCTACCAGTCCAGCCAGCCTGGGCCCACATTCAGTCTGCCCGGGTCTCCAATCCACCTGCCCGGGCCTCCAGTCTGCCGGTGACCCATCCACCAGTGACACAATCTGCGGTGACCTGTCCACTGGTGACCCAGCCTCTGCCAGTACCGGAGGCTCCGCCCTCCACACCTGTGTCATCAGCTCCGCCCCCTATGCCAGTGTCGGCAGCCCTGCCCCCTATGCCAAACTGTGACAAGAATCAAGACGGTTACCTTGTACAGGGACAATGTTTTATAACAATGGGTATATGGACAATAAAGCCCCCCAAAAATATGAAAATGGTTGACCCTCCCTATATTTTCACATAACCCTCCTCGAGCCGAGCCTTTGAGAAAAAATATATAAATGACCCTCTCCATTGAAAAAACAGATGGAAAAACTAGATAGAGCTCATTTTATCTGCTCAAGACTTATCTGCTCAAAATATGTACACGATGGCATTGGTAGCACATAGGCTTTGCGTAATGGGTAATAGTCAGAAGTAATAAGAAGTAATTCCATGCCTTTTTTAGCATTTTCAAGCATTTTTACCACTTTACATTGTATGCTAAATGCCTAAGTTCTTTACTGTACACAGAGATTATCTGGATAGGCCAAGCACAAGGTTGAGAGATGCTAAAACGTCATTGATTATGAAATTACACAACCCGCTCTTGGACACAATAAAAAATACTACCGGTAAATCCTCACCGAGACATATTTTTTCATGGGGGACACAATTCCTTGCAATGACCTTGAGTTAAACGACTGAGAATGCCATTTTTACTTTCTTTGCAGTATTTTAATTATGACGATAGCATTGTTTAAAAACAAACCAAATTACGATAATAACAGAAGTGTCCATGTGAATAAATGGTCGGGCCTGTTGCATGCGTGCGTGCCTGCACGTGTGTGGGAGTGTTATCCTCATGTTGTTACTTTATTGTTTTAGTAGGAATGCTGTTATTTTACTATCCTACTTTGATCGTTTACATTGCTACAAAAGGAATTATAGGGGAATCAAAGGTGCGTCAGGTGGCTCAGTGGTTAGCGAGTCATACTTGTAGTCGGAAGTATCATTCCTGACTCTTCCAAATGTTGTTGTGTCCCCAATATAACGTGTATGTAGATTTCTGTGTGCCCTGCTGTCTGTTAGTGTTCTCTGTGTTTTTTTATTTTCAGTTTGTCTATCCCCCACAGGTGGCGCAAATCAGGCCAAATCATCACTTATCAATGACTCTTCCCTTACATAATCCTGTGCACCTGGTTCCAGTCATCAACAGCTATCCCATCATGCCCTTCCTCTGTATAATTTGTGCCATTTTGTATTTCGTCTCTCTCTCTCTGCCTGTGTGTAAGGTTGCGTTCTCTGAGCTGATTCTGTGTTTGGCCTCAGGTTGGGTATTAGTATTGTACTGTGTGTGGGTTTTGAATGTGTAAGAGCTTGGGTAATGTTTTGTGCTTGTGTTACTGGTTGATTGTGATAATTACCAGTTGTAAAACATTTAGAAAATAATTATGATTTTATTAACCTCCGTTTCATTTTGTTTTCCCAAGGGGAGGAGAAGCACATTGGGAGTTTATAAATAATACGCCCTGAGCTTATACCACACGTAGGGTAACTTCCTTGTATATATATCCACTAGGCGAAATATAGGTGGACCTCCCCCTGTATTTTGGTAGGGAGATATGATGGTTGAGGAATTCATATCGTCATTTCTTTCCTTTGCTCCCGTCCAGCCCCTTCTCCCAATCATTTTTTAAAAACTTTACTGTGGAAATAAAAGCCCTTGTTTAAATGGTAAAGCATTGTGTCTGTCTTCACTTGCGCCCACGACCCCATACCTCTACCGCGGGTCCGTGAGCAGTGGGGTGTCAGATCTCCTCACTTACGGGAGCTAGAACGTAACAGGCACTTAACACTAAGTTGTTCCAGGGGGATGTCCCTGTACCTACTGTAAGTCTCTCTGGATAAGAGCATCTGGTAAATGATTAAAATGTAAATAACAAAGCAATTCACTGTCTTAGGAACACATGTTGTAACTTTCACAACTGACAATTAAATTGAATCAGATTCTTTGAAATGCATTTGAGGTGTGCACGGACAATGTCTTGCAGCGCCATCTAGCGTCTAACAAAGCACGCTACTAGTAATTTGATTTTCAGTCAAATATTTCATTTTCCTTTTTTATTTAAAGTTTTGCCAAAAAAAGATTAATTTTCAGATCTGGCCTGAAAACACGCAAATTAAAACCTAGTTTTATGTTTATTTGAATTTTTTACAAAAATAAAGTAAATTAGCTCAATTACACTATGCAAACCTAATCAGATGGGACAGATTTGTGGTTGAGTGTTCATGGTGGTGAAGAGAACAGCTTTCCCTCAAGGGGTTCCTGCCTTACCGTGGGAAGGGAGCTTGTTCAGCATTGGGTGTGGGAGAGGGTTCTGTGGGGTCCATGGTCAAGGAGGCAGGGAAAAGTGTCCCTGAGGCTGGATTTAGTAGCCGAGTCGACAGGCCAGGGAGTGGGACATCAGCTATCGCTCCAGCTTGTCCCTTTCTTTCTTGAGCTGCTTGAGCTCCTATAAGATTATTGTAGAATAAAATCTAAGTTATTGCAAACATGAAAAATCCTATTGGGATGTACTATATACAAAATCCTAATTAATTACAATAGGAATATAGCATAGAGGGCTAAATGATCCTATAGTGAGCTTACAGGACTCCCAATTTACTATAAGAATCCTGTAGATATTTTTTACTTTTCAATTATATCTATAGTGCTTTTTCATAAGGACTGTATTGTACAGTCGTGGCCAAAAGTTTTGAGAATGACATATGTATTGGTCTCCACAAAGATTTCTGTTTCAGTGTTCTTAGATCTTTATGTCAGTAGTTACTATGTTATACTGAACTATAATTACTAGCTTACCATTTGTTTAAAGGCTTTTATTGACAATTACATTATGTTTATGCAAAGAGTCAATATTTGCAGTGTTGACCCTTCTTTATCAAGGCCTCTGCAATCTGCCCAGGCATGCTGTGAATTACATTCTGGGCTTTGTGGGTTTTTGTTTGTCCACCTGCCTCTTGAGGATCGACCACAAGTTCTCAATGGGATTGAAGGACAATTCTGAATCAAAATGAATATGAATATCAAAATAATATCATGCGTACCGAGTTGACAGTTCTCTGGGATATGTTTTCATGCTAATTGAATGTGCCCAGTTTTAGTGCGAACTGATAATCACTCAGTTGTGAGGGAATGGATGAAGTAAAACTCACTTCCACAGTAGCATAATGAGTGTCCCTAGATGCAAACCGAAGAATTGCGAACTTTGTTAGGGTTCATTTTGCGCCGGAATTGTCCTTTAAGCACTGGGGAGTTTCCTGGCCACGGACCCAAAATGTCGATGTTTTGTTCCGTCTCTCCTTGACATTCTTGAGGATCCAATAAATATCTGATTTAGGTGCAATTTACCTTTTTTGTGCAAAGCAGGTAACCATGCAGGTAACCATGGTTGACAGAGGATGAACAATGATTTCAAGCACCACCCTCATTTTAAAGCTTCCAGTCTGTTATTCTAACTCAATCAGCATGACAGAGTGATCCTATTACCTGACTACTGTGCTGCTAAGTGCTGCCCAGTCTGCGTATGACCCCAGGCCATGTCTGGCTCTCCGGCTCCTGCCTCTTGCAGATGTTCCAGGGCTTGTAGGGATGACAGTGAATGCATTGACTGGAGATAATAGCATTGATGTTGGGGATAAAAGGGCCACTGGGTAGCTGTTTATATTATAAAATACTGATGGTAAGGAGAAACAAAACAGCTTACTGTATGCAACATCATTAGGCTACACTAGGGTGAATTATTAATGATAGGCATGTATCTGCCTCAGACTACTCTACAATAGCAAGTCTATCCACTACTCATAATTTAATATAGCAGGCATTAAAAAAAAACCTGGGTATTGCTTCCAAAATTCTGGATCTAGAGAAGAGAACACTGGGTGAGCTTGTGCCCACCTACTCCACTTGGAATCAGACCCAACCAACCGTTCACTGAGTGCTTTAGGACCAGCTGACCACTATGGAGCACACATGCTTGAAGTCAGGCGTGTTGAATTACCTTCCAGTTGATAAATTAGGCTAAAACATTCAAGCGGCTTAAATATTATCAACTATTACCACGGCCGTGCACAGACCTTTTGAGGGGCACGTGTCAAAACTGGAAAAAGGGCACCCCCCCTCCTTATATATATATACTCACAAATAATAACAGCCATAATAATAATATTATAGATAATGTAGATTCATTATTTCACTTTGGGGCGGCAGTGGGTCAAGTAGGTTGTCCAGCAATCGGAAGATTGGTGGTTCAATCCCCGGGTCCTCCTGACCAAGTGTCGAGGTGTCCATGAGCAAGACACCTAACACCAGCTGCTCCCGACAAGCTGGCTGGCGCCTTGCATGGCTGACACCGCTGTGTATGAATGTGTGAATGAATGGGTGAGTGTGAGGCAATGTAAAGCGCTTTGGTGGCCATTGTTGGTCAGAAAAAGCGCTATATAAATGCAGTCCATTTACCATTTACCATTTCAGGGCATCTTTCAACCTAATTATAACACCAAACTTCTGTGTGCTATGTGCTTGAAGTAGTTTATGACTGTGATCCACTGGTCTCTTATTCACTACACTTTCCCTAAAATAAGCCATCAATGAAAAAAAAAAATATATAATAGTGTGAAAAGTACAGTTGCAGTGAAAAGCATATTAGAATGATTTCTGAATGATTATGTGACATGGAAGAATAGCTACTTAACTGGAGCAATAATGCAGAAAATTCAGCTTTGATCACAGAAATAAATTACATTTTAAAATATATTCAAATAGAAAACAGTTATTTTAAATTGTAAAAATATTTCACTTTAATAATGTTTTTGCTGTTGGATCAAAAAAAGAATTACATTCTTCATGACAAAATATTTGATTTCAAAGTGATCTGATTCTGTAATGTGTTTTTACAACTACAACATTACTGTACAACATTTATACATGTGAAGACGAACTGAGAGTACAGAATATTATACTGTAAATAGAAAAATTTGCTAGACTAGATAGCTAATATGTGCATATTCACAGCCTTGAATCAACCGTTATTTATTATTATTACCATAACATGATTAAATCTTAATAAATTAAGCGTATCAGCCCTCACAAATCAAAAAAGAAATATGTTACCTATGAGTATCACTCGTCGCTTTGTGTAAGTTCCATTACGAAACAGCGTGGGGGCACACCTGCCCTTATGATTTCCCGATGGTAAAAACAAATTATGTTGTTGTATTACTTTTTTACAAAGGTCAAACTCAAATGCAGTTACGGGTTTAGACCAGCAAATGTGTATTTAAAACGGCACCGGCGGCATCACATTACATTTTCATCAACAGGTTACAAACTAGTTTGTTGTAGCTATATGGGTGCTCAACTTTTCCTGTTGTTAAATACATTAGTCCAAAATCGCAATTTAGAAAAGATTAAATTATGTATACACAGGCTATTTAAGTGTAGGCTGTATATTGGCAATAACTAGATGGCAAATGCTAGACGTCTCTCGTCCCACATGTCTCAGTCAGACATCAAATAAGTAAAATATGCCTTTATAGACATAGTGTTTAGTACTTATTCAAACATCAAGATCTTTGTTTACCTTTGCAAAACTTCGATCAGCGGGCTGCTGATGTGCGGCTGCTGGGGAACTGTAGTGAATTCAGTCAAGATAGAGGGGGCGGAGTTATCAGGTTTACTGACAGTTTTAGGAGCAAACAAGATTTAAAACAAGCTCTTTTTAAGAAATTCAATTGGCTAAATATTTGTAAAACACACAGAAAGACGTAAATGGTGACCCATAGCATTGATTTATTGAAGAATAAAAATACACCACCCAAAGAAAGGGCACTTCGGACAAAAGGGCATGTTCTGTGCACAGGTTGAGCTGACTATTACCCTAACCCACCTCATGGATACAGATAAGCACTGTGCTGGGAATTTTTTTAGTCACAATTGTGTTACACCTGAACTAGAACAACGCTCAATAATCACAGGCTTTAGTTTGAGGGGATGTGCTAGCTCTGCAATCATTTCTAATTAATATACAATGGAATGGCTGATTTATACAGAGGTTCTAAAACCATTGGCACAACTTAATGTACACATTATTTCCATTCATACGTATCGTTATAGAAATGTCTATTTCTGTGTTATATTGTTAACCTATATTAGTAAGGATAGTAATTTGGGTAGAAGCAAGTCTAAACATATGGTAATGTTAATGAGTGCCAGATAAAGAAAGGAATGTGGTGTCTGTCTTCTATGAAATGGGACTGATAGGTGATTGTAAAATTATCTGTCAGTGGGGATCAAAGCAGATTTTGGGTTTACGAGAGCCAAGGGGATTGAAAAACAACAGAGAGGACTGAGAGAAATGTGTGAGGTGTACAGAAGACAGATTTCCAGGATGTTATCACACTGCTATACTCTGCTATTGTATATTCATGAGTCCATGTCTCAGTCCCTGGCAATGGTATCCCACCCTGGGACACCGTGACAGAACCCCCCCCCCCCAAGGGCAGCAGCAACAGAAGCGGCCATAAACAAAACAAAAGAGCACCCCAAAAAACACAAAACAGGGAGGGTGGGAGGGCAGAACCACCCCCTCATAGTACCTGAGAGTGTCCCCACCAGCATTCCCCATGGCGGAGGTTCAGCAGGCGGGCGGTCGTGGCAGTAGGGCAGCCTCCCTGACTCAGCTGCTAGTGGCATCCTAAACTGCATTGCAACAGTCCACTCCTCTTTGGGGGTCTCGGCGGCCGTTGTCTTCTCTCCGGGGGTCTCGGCAGCTGACGTCTCCTCTCACACAGCCACCAGACTCGTCATTTGACATAAACAGTAAATTTTCCCTCACAGAACATGGGAGTTGCTAGTGGTCTTCTATTGTCTTGATCAGTTTGTGTTACTGTGTGACTTTCTGAATGGAACAAAGCAGTATTGTTACATTGCTTAGCTCCCGTGTCGGTACTCTGCTACATGTAGGACATCTATAAATGTGTTTAAAAGATACAATAATAGTAGGCTATATGCATTAATCAGTCAATATTATTTTTATAGTAGTATTGTTTACGCACTTGCATTATCACAGACACTTCACAGATTACACTTAAAGAAACAGCTATCGCCCACCACCATCAACCCCTTCCTGTTACGGTCAGAAATAGACCGTTCATAGAAATAGAAATGAGCTGCGCATTCCTGCCAGATTGCCCAACTACCAATCACTGATCATCATTTCACCCCGCCTTGTTTTCCTTTGTTTTAAAGATCAACTACATAAATGAATAAACAATACACTTAACATTAGCATTAGTAGTGTCTCTCGTGTCATCGAAGCATTTCGTTAGCTATACCTTTTTCCAGTTTATATATTCTTATTTCCTAAGAAACTAGAGAACGCTCATAGATTTACTTTGACCTGTATCACTATCCAACTTTATACAAAGCTGTGTGATGTATAGTTTTTTTAAACCTGTAAGCAAGCCATGTTTGGCTTCTGCCTTTAACGATGCTGCTACTGACATTATCTCATCAGAGGCTCAGGCTACTAAAACTGCCCCTGATCCTCCACAAGCTCTACCCCACAGCAATTTCCACTTTCAATTGCCCTGCCTCACGCCGTTAGTGACTTGAATAGTGATGCACCATCCCAGCCAATAGTAGGTGGCTACCCAAAGCGCACATTCAGTGTATTGTGGCAAGAAGCCCAATGGTTGTCTCCTGTCCTGTAAAACAGAGAAACTGTAAAAGAGGTTTTAAATCCAAATAGACTTTAATGACAAATCAGCATAATGACAGATCAGTAAAGCCGAGTCCACTCCCCTGGGCCAATGGGAATGCAAATCTAAGGGTTACACTCAGTTTTATATCACACATGTTGTCACTTTATGCCAACCCCTTAAGAGGGGTTTTCCCAAACTTCCCAATATAACTTATTCTATGACATCTGCTGGTCACACTCTTTTGTTAATTATAGGGGCTGACTTATATAAAAATGTCGTCAGGCCCTTACCATTTAACATTTTGATGGTTTTCCAAATACATTTCATTTCAGCTTGATGCATTTCTGATACTATTCCATTACAAGTATAATTTTACTGTCTACCATACTGATTGTCTGTGTGTGTGATCAAAAATATTGATACATACAAGTACTATGCCTTTTTTAAGGAAATTATCCCATCTTATAAAAATACTACCACAAGTGCTCTATCCAGGTCATTTAATCCTGGTACCGTACACAACCATGGCTGGAGTACTCTGTTCGGCGGGACGCATGCTTCTGTTTCCCCTGTCAGAATTATGTCACTGCCAATGAGAGGGATTTGGTTTTTACCTCACGTGATTTAACAACTGAAAAGCGGCGCTCAACTGTGACGGGGCTACAGAAGCATGCATCCAGCCATATTCCATATATCCATTTTTTTAACCACGAGTTACACCTAGTGGTTGTGCATGACATGCAGGATGAGCCATGTGCCAAAATGTTTTTCGACCCTAGTTCCCTGTATAACTATAACTTCTTCCATCACCACTATGTGTCACAAAATAATGATGCTCCTTCTCTCAAAAGGCTCCTTGAAATTCGCTTTACAAGCCGTTATGATGTAACAAGGTGCATTATTGAGAACAAAGACCGTCTTCTCACTATCCTGTTAGATCTCCGAAGATGATGATGTCACAGCTGTTTTGTGCATCAGGCCTGTTAATTCAAATAAGATATAATTTCTTTGAGGTTGGCGAATTTCTAGTGCGCATGTTTGCTGTCTTGAATCCAGCGAATGCATTTCTACAGTCTCAGTCTGTGGATATGTGCACTGCTTGTGAAGTTGTTGGTGTATCACTGGAGTCCTTAAAATACATCTGTGAAGATGACTGCTGGAACGAGCATTATCAGGCACCCGCTGGGGATTTACATCCTGCTAAGAGGAGAACATTAAGTAAACACCTTGGTGAAAGTCTTGTGCTTCCAACTGTGGGTCACACAGATTGAGATAATCCTACCATCTCTCCCTCTCAGTCTCTGAAAAGATCCCTGCTCAACATCCTTCACAGGGCCATTTCTGAAATGGAACACAGATTTTGCAAGAAGAATGTTGACCTAATGACATCCATATCAAGTCTTGGAGATAAATCTGGTGCACTTCTAGATTTCACCTTGTTGCGCCCTCTGAACGTGCTTGCTTGCACTGCAGCAGATGATGTGAGTCTGAAAAATGACATTGGACATTTCTTGATAAAAAATAAATCAGATCTGTCCACTGTGTGTAAACACCTGCAGGGGTATAAAGAAGCTTTCCTGAGTTGCATAAATTGTATGTAACAGCTCTGGTAATTGGTGCGTCTTCAGCAGCATGTGAGAGATCCTTCTCCATGCTGTCACAAGTCCTTTCCCCCTATCGTCGTACCATGCTGGATGAAAGAAAGAGGAATTAGTGAGATGGAAACAGGAGACTAATGTTGTAGACAGACAGACATGGATACATTAGGCTATTATGGAACAGGACAAGGATGTTTGTATGGGAGTAGTAGTATGCAAAATAACAGTGTTTGGTCGCAGCTCCACACTGTTGATTTATATCAGAAAAAAGTGTAACATCAATGTTTACAAAGTATTTCTGTAGAGTAGCTTCCCAGAATGTAGCCTTTTGAAAAATACATTCCAAGCGTGACAGAATATTTATATACATAAATCCCAATAAAATGAGTGTATCTGTCTGTGGTATTTCCACATTTTTATGTGATGTTTCAATGTCTGTTGTGATTTAAAACAACTGCTGGCGAAAATGTCAAGGAAACTAAAGGTTTTGTTTTCTTCATAACCACAGTAACCTTGTGCAGCTGAAAATGTCTGACACTAATACAAAACAATAGAACTAAGACAAATGATCAAATCTACCTCCTGACTAATAATATATAATAATATAATAGTTAAAATACTAGACTATCACTATCATGACCTCTTTAACTCATGTCACCAACTCAGTACATATAACACACATGCTTACATAGCCTGATCCTTTGATTGGATGGAAATTATGTAACTTTATATCATAACATATCTGATAGGTCAGATTACATTTTCCTTTAGGCAATTACTGTATAACTCAATGGACACGAGAAAGGTCTGTCAAGCCAAAAAGTATCTGCCTGCCAGGAAATGTCCATCCTTACATCATAGTGGGATTCGTAATATACAAAGTTCTATAGTATATATATCTATATACCCATAGCAGAGCTCTCAGCTCCTAGTGGTTAACCCATTTGCATAGGAACCTGCAACTGAAAGACACATTTGCATACATGCTTAGCAGCAGCCAATAGGATGGCAACATGCTCTATATAAGTAGTAGGCATCCCTACATCACATCCTTCCTTTACCAGAATGGAGAACAGAGTGAATGAAAGAGTTCAGGGACAAATATATCTGATGCAAACGCACGAAAATGCCCATCCCCAACAGCAGTCCCTTTCGCACACTCAGTGAGTGCCAGAGAGGATTCTCTCGAGACGGAAACAGATCTACCTCCTCCCTCCCGAACCAATCCCAAATCAATTTGCCCCTTTATTGAGGTGCACAGGAATGTGGCACGCAACAAGGGACTGAACATGCCCATGTGCTCATTCCCACAAGTCCTCTGACAACCGATGGAGCACAGAAGACCTGTCGTACGTTTGACTGACCATAGTTGCACATTCCACCCAAAGGTCCTCAGAGCAAAATGGAGCAGTATTAACAACAACATCTTGAGCTCTAATCTGGACCAGTCTGTCCAGGTCCCACTCCTCTGGTACTTGTCAGACCTAGTTGTTGCATGACGAACAGGATCCAGATGCAATCCTGCCAAAAAAACATCACTATCTGAGCATGTGCTGCAGCATTATTGCTCAACCCGACGGTCACATCAGCAGCCGCTACCTTGAGCAACTCATATTAATCAACTAATTTCAACTCCAATTTGCTGTGGTAGACAGCTGAAATAATATAAAATTTGTCAATGTCCAAATATTTATGGACCTAATTGTATCTCTACCTCATTCTGTTTTTGTTTACCCTTTGCTGCCATGGTGTGTTTCTTTCAGGATGTCTCTCAATTGTGACATAATTGAACATCCATGATAATCCAGAGTGAGAAAGGGAGAACATCCCTCAGAACTTCACAGAGAGGCTTGGAGAGAAGTACCTCAACACAAACACCACCAACATGTCTCTTCTCTAGACTAATGGCACACACACACACACACACACACACACACACACACACACACTTCATCCTTGTGGGTACATGACAAATTGAAATATAAAAAGTCCCCATCAGTTCCTCAGTTTGTCAGTTAAACCAGACCCACATATACAGTACACACATACACACACAGACACACATATGGCGGGTGAAAGAGGACTTAAATAACAGAGAATGTGTTGATAAGCGACAGAGAGTTTTCTCGATCCACTCCAGTACTAAATATGCATGGGTTGTCGTGGAAAAATAGAAGCCACCATTAATTAATCCATATTAAAGCACAGACTAGGAGTTTAAATAATTGAACAGACTTTATTAATGCAAATTTCAAAGCCGAGTTATATCACGTCCTTCCCCATCATCACCCATGTTACAACTCATTCAAGTCTTATATAGTGTCCCTAGTGGTCACAAGACTGTCTATCTGTTTTGACCGTTTTACACATTACACTGGTCATTACACAATATCTTCAAAGGTTTGCAGGTAATTTCACACTTTCAAGTTGTTGTTTTCAAAGTTATAGAATAAATTGCTAGTGAGAAAACACACATTATACATTTTCTGAAACTACAACTGTTGAAACCTGAACAATGTCTCTGTTTCACACTATTTAATTTTAAGGATCATTTTGTAACTCAAGTGATCAGCACTATATATGCTACATTCAAACTATTTCATATGTCCAATTCAATTATCATTGCACAACTCATCAGACATACTAAGCATTATACTGCATTTACTGAACATTGTCTAATTCAACCCGTATGTAAACTATGTGCATATATTCATTACATTACTGTGTAGTGCATTGAAATCCTGTCACCGTTTCCAATCCCAGGTCTCCCTCTACTGGCGCTTCCAGGATCCGATGGTTGGCTTTGTCTGCCTACTAACAGCACCATCCCAATATTGCCCAATCACCATCAACAGGGATCACCTGGCTTAATTAGGCACCTAGTGCCTATTTAGGAAATGTGAGGACTTTGTGGGGTATTGTGGGGTATTGTTTCCTGTTTGTTTGTGTACTGTGTGTTCAGTTTCTGAAGCTTACTGAAAATCCTTCTGACTATGCAATGTGTTAAGCCTGTGTGATTGTCAGGCCAGCTGTTCCTGTGTGTCTGATATCTGAAAAATTGCAAATATCCCCAAACCTGTTTTATAATTCCCTATAACACTTTAGTCAAATGTGTCCATCAGAATGTTTTCTACTCTAAAAATTGTAACCTCTCTGTCAGTAAATTATAAATATCATTATTATACATCTGCATCTTATGAAACAATCAAAACCCAATGAATGTTATGTATATATCCTCAAGGCTGCCAACTCTCATGCATTTGATTGGTTTCACACGTGGAAGAGATCTGCCTTAGATCTCTTCCATCCATGTTGACAAAGAACAACACAGATGCTGAACTTTTTAGGGCCTGCAGACTGATTGTTTATTGAAGATTTGTGTGAAGGAGTGTGAAACAGGTGCTTTAGTGACTACATACTGATGTAGGGGGTTTCTAATAGTTAGGAACAGATGGTTTCTGTTTGGTTACTATAGCT
>JACXGM010020434.1:0-17808 GCA_016801145.1 Umbra pygmaea | reverse complement strand
AAGAAGGGACCCCCTCACCCCATACTCCCGCATCACCTCCCACAGTATCTCCCGGGGGACCCGGTCATACGCCTTCTCCAAATCCACAAAACAAGCACACTTGGAACATGGTGTTCTTTATAGACAATCCATGACTAGCACAGAAGTCCAACAACAAACAACCACTAAAGTTTAGGCAGTTCTTCCCAATCACGCCTTTTCATGTGTCTCCATCATTGCCCACGTGCGCGTTGAAGTAATTGGTAGCGCTCCACCTCCCGCACAAGTTCCGGCTCCTTCCCCCACAGAGAGGTGACAATCCATGTCCCCAGAGCCAGCCTCTGCTGCCCAGGTCTGGTCCACAAGGCCCCTGACCTTCACTACCACCCATTTGGCAGTGCACCCGACCCCAGCGGTACCTCCCACAGGTGGTTGGCCCATGGGATGGAGAGGGAGGTGCCACGTTGCTTCTTCGGGCTGTGCTTGGCCGGCCTCCGTGGCAAACCCGGCCACCAGGCACTCGCTGACGAGACCTACATCCGGGCCTGGCTCCAGACGGGGGCCCTGGGCTTCCTCCGGGCAGGATCACTCTACCTCTTCCTCGATTATTTAATGGGGTTTTGTTGAACCATTCTTTGTCTGGCCCCTCACCTGAGACCACTTTGCCATGGGAAACCCTACCAGGGGCACAAAGCTTTAGACAACACAGCCTTCAGGATCATAGGGACACACAAACCTCTCCACCATGTTAAGGTGATGGTTACCTGATAGGTAAACTTGCAGTCTGAATTTTATATTTCATCAATTTTTTTTTTTGACACGCTTTCTACCTGCCCTCTTCTCTGTCAACTTTGCCCCCATTCTCAGTCAGATGAAGGCTGATTTTCAAAGGTGGGGTAATCTACCTCTGTCACTTATAGGAAAGATTAATGCTATTAAAATGAATAGTTTGCCCAAATTCCTTTACATTTTTCAGTCTATCCCATTGTTCCTGCCCAACTTTTTCTTTAAGTCAATTAATCAGGCTTTCACTTAATTCCTTTGGGGAGGAAAGTTACCGTCGGTCTCTACATCAAAGATGCAAATTCAATGGACTTGCAGTTCCCAACTTTATTACAATTGGGCAGCCAACTTTCAGAAGCTCCCATTCTGGTTGCATTCTCCAAGTACTCCTTGTTGCCACCTAGAGATAATATCATGCACATCTGCATCTTTAAAGGCTTTAATTTGTTCTGCTCTCCCAATATCCCCCTCTCACTTCACGGGTAATACTGTTCACTCCAAAGGGCTGTTATCAGTTCTGAGATTTTATATTCTCCTCTGCATCCACTGTGGGCCCTATTGACAAAAAACACATTTACCCCCCTCCCTTATGGACATGGTGGATTGTAGGGTGATATGTTTGGTGGGAGGGATGGATGTTCAGCAGTGTGGTGGTTTGTGGGTATATATATAGAGATAATGTACATGTTGCTTCAGACCTATGTTTGCACTATGTTTGCATTATTGTCAATCTAGTTACTTATTCCCTGGCAAAGGAATCGATTGGTATCAGAAAATGTTTAGGTTTTTACCGTATATAAATAATACCATGAGATATAGCTTTTATTCATGATAATAAAAGAATCTCTTTTGCCCAGTGGAATAGAAGTATTTGGAGAAGAGATTAAGATCCTACGCCCCCCACTCCAGGAACATAGTGAAGGCATTCTTCTATCTAATCCCTGACCTGACAAGGTAGAGAACATTATTCTGTCTTTGAGCAAGGCACTTATATTTAAATGCTCCAAGGGGGCTCGATATAGCAGCAGCATGGACATTCAAAGCATTTTTTTAAAGTAAAACAATTGTGTACCTGTATTTAAATCCTGCTATTATTATGTCCAAGACATTTCCAGTCAAAACAATGAATTAGAAGAAACTGTAGCCAACTATTGTTGTTGTGCAAACTATGCAACTCCACATATATCCTACCTGGCTGCTGCTTTGAACCAGTGGAGGACCAAGGAGGTTGATGTTCAATTGTGTCACAAAATAAATGAGACATTTTATTTTAAACTAAAACTATCCCGAAGGAGAACAACAGAAATAAACAAGCCACAGACAAAACGCTTAACTGAGATATTACAAAACAAGAAAACCGAACAGGTACTACACAGAACTAAAACTTAACAGACTGAACTAAACATGGGAGGCTTTCAAGAACTCTGTAGTACTCACGCACATGGGAACAGGAAGGACCACACAGAAGGGAAAAACAACAACAAGTAATGACCAACAACTAACAACAAGCAAAACCTGAACTAAATAGTACGCTTATGACAAAGTAAGAACAGCTGGGAAGGGAACAGACAAAATGGATTGGATAACTAAATCATGTGATCAAAAAAGGCGGGAACAAAACTAAATACAAGAAGGGAAGAACTAAAACCTGACATGGACTAAACATAAGACAGATGACAGTATAAACAGAGAATGTCCATGACAGTCCAGAACAGAAAGGGGAAATGTTACAAATTGAAGTTTTCTAACTCAATGTTCTACACCAGCGATACTCCTTTCTGCTCATGTGATCCTCAATTCTGTAGGTTTTCGTTTCAAACCAAAATGAGCACAGGGGACACTAATCATTGCTAGCATGACACGCTACCTCTGTGTTGGAAAAACTTACAGAATCGCAGCTCACGGGAATAGGAATGCGTATCGCTGTTCTACACTATCCTAAAAATAAGATAAGCAATGTGTGAATTAATAAATGATTGTGATAAATTCTATGAGTATACTGTATTGTACTATATAGCCTGATGTCCTATAATTCCTAATTTCCCTAAATATATATCCTGATAATCTAGTTAACATTAGGCATAATAACATATGCTGGAGTTGTCAAAATGGTTAAATAGCAAGAATGGTTTTCCAAAAAATCTATAATCTAACTGTTCTGCCCCCACTGTGTGTTGCATCAGAGACATCTAGTGATGTAAAGTTGTATTGCATTTGTGTTCTCATTTAAGTCCCTCCTCTCTTGCCGTTGTTTGCACTTTTGCTTCTGATTCTGGTCTACTGAGAGGACAAGCTGCAGTTGCTCTTTCTTTGCCTTTGGTAGACTTGAGGGTCTAAGTCTGTAAGATTTAAGATAGTATATCTACTTTGATATAGGGTTGGTGTATTATCATGTTTTAGCATAAAATGTATGGTGTGTTAATACATGCTAATCTCGATTAGCATTTCTCCGTAGACATAGATGTTAATCTTAGCTTAAATGCTTACTTGTCCTGCAAGTCTCATGATAATGGCTTTTTTTTCTTATGGGTTGTAGCTATATGTTAGACTTGAGTTGCATATTCATGTATATGTATATATGGGCAGTTTGTAATGCCAATATATTGTTTCCACAGTTTAACAAAATTGGAAAGATCCTTACTAAAGGCCTCTCTCTACTCCGGTTTCCTGGGTGTTTATTGCAATGGTCTTATGTTAGCTATCTGCTATGCTAACCTGTAAAAGCAAGAGCAGAATAATAAAAATAATTAAAATTCAGTCTGCTATCAAAAGAAGAGTGAGTTATCAACAGTGCAGCCCAGAAGCTCAGCATAGATTCAACAATCTATCATGGAGGAACAAATCGAGGAAAAACCTCTGCCATACACAGAAGATGGGCAGTCTCAATACTCCTATCATTCCAGACGCTCAACCCATTCTAGTCGTGCCTCATCACACGGTTCCGCTACCACAAGAGCTAGAGCTAAAGCAGAAGCTGCAAAGGTCAAGGCTTCATATGTTCAAAAAGAAGCAGACATGCTAATCAAGCAGTCACGAATAGAGGCAGAATAAATTAAGAGAAAGACATAGCTTGAAGCGGAACAAAAGCGTAGGGCAACTGAGTTACAGGCCAACCTTAAAGCACTGAAAATAAAGGGGGCTGCTGAAGCAGCAATTACAGAGGCTGAAATCCTTGAAGCAGCTTATGAGGAAGAAGTTGTAAAACCAACACAGCATAATGTGACAAATTTAGCTCTGTATCACTCAGAGCAACGCACTAGTGAGTATATGCACCAACATTATCGGGAGCATGGGGAGCGACAGTCTCAACTCATGAAAACACAACCCATCTTTTCATCAGAGCACCAGCCAAACATGGACAACGGTGATACAGATAATCGTGGTATCCAAATATGCAGTTTGGAAGAAAGTAGCGATGACATGTTTCAAGGATTACCAGCACAACGCCAAAGCCACGCACGCCCTTCAAATTTTACCAAGATGAACAACGCCCCCTAAGGACTTACAGCACACAATCTAACTTCATGCCCTCTAGAGCACACCTGCATGATCAGTCAGACACAACAAACTTAGCCAGATACCTGATTCGCAAAGAAATAGTTGGCTCCGGATAAACCAGAGAACTACTGGGCCTGGAAAGCTTCCTTTGTCAACTCCATCACTGATTTAAACTTAACCCCAGGGAAGAGCTAGATTAACTGACTAAATGGCTGGGACCACAGTCGGCAGAGCAGGCCAAACACATCCATGCAGTTCACATCAATAATGCCAGCGAAGGACTTAAAATGTTGTGGCAGAGATTGGAAGAATGCTACGAATCAGCAGAAATAATAGAAAATGCCCTGCTTAAGAAGTTAGAGGAGTTTCCAAAGATATCAAACAAGGACAATGAGAAGCTGTGGGAGCTACGGGACCTGTTGCAAGAGCTGGAGGCAGCAAGGAAAGATGGATTCTTACCTGGACTATCTTACCTCAACACATCACAGGGAGTTAATCCCATCGCACAGAAGCTCCCCTATAACATTCTGGAGAAATGGATCTCAGTTGGCTCTAAATATAAAGACGACCATCAGGTTCAATATCCCCCCTTTTACATCTTTGTAAACTTCATCAGAGACCAAGCAAAGACAAGAAATGACCCCAGCTTTGCCGAACTGACAATGAGTGGTTCTGTCAAGATGGATGAACCTCTGAAACCAACCAAACCATCTGTGTTTACCAGGAAGACTGAGGTTTCTTCAGAAAGTGAAGATAAGCATAACATTATGGAGAAAAAGGTTGAAGATCCAGATCCAGATTATGTCCATTACATATTAAGCCCCATCCTCTAAGAAAATGTTGTGGCTTTCACAACAAGACCATAGATGAACGTAAAGCTTACCTCAAAGCGAAACATATCTGTTTCAAGTGTTGTGCCTCAACAAGTCACCTCGCCAGGAACTGTGACAAATCTGTGCAGTGTAAAGTGTGCAAGAGTAACAAACACCTAGCTGCACTTCACCCAGGGCCAGTGCCATGGAAATCATTAAGCTCTGCTGTTAAGGAGGATCAAGGCGGGGAGCAGCAAGAGTATGAGACTCCAGAGGTTATGTCAAAGTGCACAGAGGTCTGCGGGGACTTGTTCAGCTCCCAATCATGCTCCAAAATATGTTTAGTCCGAGCCTATTCTGCAGGTCAAAGGGAGAAAGCTGATAAAGAATATGCTGTCCTTGATGAGCAGAGTAATAGGTCCCTGGCCAAGACAGAGCTATTCGACCTTTTGGGCATTGGAGCAAATGCTGCACCATACACCCTTAAAACATGCTCAGGGATTGTGGAAACATCCGGACGAGGTGCAAGCAACCTCATAGTTGAATCAATAGATGGAAATGTACAGATCTCACTCCCATCTCTCATAGAGTGTGACATGATGCCAGATGACCGTTCAAAGATCCCCTCAGCAGAGATAGCCCATCATTACTCCTACCTCAAGCCAGTGGCGGATAAAATCCCAGCCATTGATCTGGATGCAGCCATTCTTCTTCTACTTGGCAGAGATATACTGCGCGTACACAAAGTACGTAAACAGTACAATGGACCCAACAATGCTCCATATGCTCAACAACTTGACCTCGGCTGGGTCATTGTTGGAGAAGTATGTTTCAGAGGAGTCCACAAGCCTAGCAGCATCAATGTTTACAGGACCAATGTCCTACCTAATGGGCATACATCTTTCCTTAAACCATGTCCTTGTGTTATTCAAATCCAGGAGAAGTTTGACAAGAGGATATCAAGTCATAGTATTCAAACCTTGAAAGAGATGGACATACTGGCAGACGACACTGATGACCTTGGAAGTACAATATTCAAAAGGACAAAATAGGATGAGAAAAAAGCTTTGTATATTGAAGATCAAGCCTTCCTTGAGATCATGGACAAAAACATCCACAAGAATGATGCAAATAGTTGGGTAGCTCCTTTGCCATTCCATTCCTCAAGGCGCCGTCTCCCGAATAATAGAGAGCAAGCAGCCAAACGTCTCTCATCTCTGTGTCGATCACTGGAAAGAAAGCCAGACATGAAAAAACAATATATTGATTTCATGCAGAAACTTTTTGAGTCAAACCAGGCAGAACTTGCTCCGCCATTGAAACAGAATCAAGAGTGCTGGTATCTACCAACCTTTGGTGTCTACCACCCTAAGAAGCCGGTCCAAATACGGGTGGTATTTGACTCCAGTGCCAAACACAAAGGTGTCTCCCTTAACGCCATTCTCTTAAAGGGACCAGACCTCAATAACACTCTTCTTGGTGTCCTTCTTCGTTTCCGCAGGGAGCATTTTGCTGTCACAGCAGATGTGCAACAGATGTTTTACTGTTTCACAGTCTGTGAGGAACACCGTGACTTCCTAAGATTCTTGTGGTTCATAGATAACGACTTCACAAAACCAGTGACTGAGTACCAACAGTTTTTATGGAGCTACATATTTAACAGAAAAATGCTTTCCGTAGTATTCTCAAACTCAACTAAAATCATTCTGAAATTCCGAACTCGTAAAAAAGCAATTTTGGTGTGTTTAGGGGTCTGGAGTGCTCCTTTAAGCTGATAGGGCTTAGGTGTTCCATTTTTGATAAGCAATTTTGCAATTATTGACCTATATAACACTATTTAATTACCTAACCACATCGGTTGGCTTTACATATCAATGATAGGCTAAACATATGCATATATCCCAAACGCCAACACAACAGTATCATTACAAGCCACACATACCTCCATTCTCTACAGAGATCTCAGCAGTATCTATGCCGTCCACAACTTCCACTTGTTCGGCAACGTGTATTTGCTCCACCACCTAGTTAGCGTGTCTATTTCTGGTGAACCTGAACCGGTTCTCCTCTTTTTACCTCCTCCACTTCTCTCTGTGTAGATGATAACGAGTTGATTTAACTTGTTATGGCAATTGAAATTTGAGGTTTTTTCAAGGGTGTGGATGTTCTGCCCTGTAATATATATCAGGTTTGCTGTTACTTCATGCACTAAGATGTTAATTTCTTCTTCACTAAATTTAAGCTTCTTTTTCCGTAGGGAGATCCATGATAGATACATACGGGCCCATTGTTTGCTCTTTTAGAGGCGCGCTAATAGAGGGCAGAGTATGCGCTGATTGCGTAATGGGTATCGGGTTTGATAAATACTACGCTAAATGTGAAAGCATAGCGTGCGCTATTACCGAACGGGCATAAACAGACGCAGTGCAAACTGCGCTAGTGTTAGTAAATTCGGCCCTGAGAGTGTTAATTTAACACTGGACTTTTTGCTGTGCACACCACCAAACAGACTGCAACCACCCTGAAAGAGGGTTGAGTATAATCCACACAGTGCACACCCATCTGTACTCCCATACTGAGTAGCACCACTGAATAGCTTGTCCTGCAATGCAGCAACTCATCCCCCCAAGCAGGCCTCCAACATCCAGATATTTTGGTGTGTTGGATTAAAGCCGCGTCTGCAGCCACAACAAAGACAAAAATTGCTTGATAATCCTTTCTCCAGACTCCCAGGAACATCTCTTCACCTTGAAATGAATTTTCAAAGTATTTAAACAGTGACAACAGCACCATACTAATCCCTCAAACTCTGAGAATGTAATCCTAACTTTGTCAATGGAGACAATATACTAGGTGGATGGAGTCTATTGATTTGAGGCGTGAACAGTACTTTCTTGCTCACGTGGAACCTGTAGAACACAAAGGCTTTGGGATTTTCCATTCCTTCTATTATTCATGTCCCTTTCCTTTGAAATGTGTCCTATATAAGATGGGACAGGGCTCAATTTTATATTTAGTGACAAGCGTATTTGCTATTTTAAGGGCCTGATGGTCGGTAGATCAAAGAGATCCATTATTTGAGTCTGGCTGTCATAGCGCCTTATGCATACTGTATGATAACCTTCGGAGGTCTTGTCTGTGACTAGTATTGAAATTGCTTCATTGCAGAATGGGAAGGAAATCTCGCCCCTACAAAGCTTAAGAATATTCTAAGACATTGCATTATTCTTCTGACGGCATTTACTCATTCTTGGGGATGTGTCCTCGTGTTCACTTTCTGTGTTGCACGGCACTGCAATATAATCATTAGGAAAACAAGGGAGTAATCTTACCAAAATACACCACAATTTATTGATTGGTTACCAAGATCAGTACTAAACCAATATAGCAGGGTTGAGTGACGAGAACTTAAGCCTCTAGAAACATTTTGGGAGCACAGTGAACAACCCTAATTGGAGGAGACACAGAAGTAGCCATGAGGATAGGATCTATTTTCTGGCCCAAGGTGTGAGTGAGCCTGCTGTGGTGGGGCGGTTTAGGGAGTATTCACAGTTTAAAGCACCTCAGGAAGCTACAGATGAATTTCTCAAGGACACAAAACTACATGTGGCTTTGAAAATACATAGTACTTTCAAACAGTCAACCACACCTCATGACTTACAGTATACTGAAAATGTAACACTTGAGCAAGCCCGGATTAAGAATTCAGAGGCCCCTGGGTACAATGTCTTGTAGGGCCCCCCACCCCACCCACACAATCAAGTTTTTTAAATTTTTTGTTACTATTTGCTTGTAACACCCATTGATTGTATAATTACTGGATGGATCCATGTGTGACATCACCCATTGGTTTGTTCAAAATTGCCGTTACGGGCGCAGACCGTTGCGGCTGTGACGATTTTAGACTAGAGGGAGGAGTAATCAAGCTAACTAACAGATATTAATTGGGATGCTAACAAAAAACAGTATTAAAACATAATTTAAAACAAAATGTAACATTACTTACCGGAAAAAAGTGAAATGCCAACTGCTTTGAGTGTCTTGTCGTACAACCGAACGCCATATCCATGCCCTAAACGCCCCTTTGCTTTATCGCCGATTTTAAAATCAACGAGACTATAATAAAAAAATGAACATCATGATAAACTGCAGAAGTCTTAAATCTAGCGATTGAGACCATAGAGTCATTATGAAAATGTTTACTGAGGCAATAAATCACATATATTATGTCTCTCATTCTCCTAGACTATTACAGAAACCGAACTCTTTTGCAACCAGACGTATCACCCCCAGCTGTAATTCAGATAGAATGAAGGCAATTCCTCATCTGCGTCAATTTGCCAAACCGGATGCTCACCCTGTGGTAACACCTCTAGTGAGCAACTAGCTGGCATATGCAAGCACATAGTGCCTTGCATTTACCAATCCAGTTCTATGAATCAAATTTTTCCATAATTCACACACAAACACATACACACACACATTAATGGTTTTTGTTTTTTGATAATACTATATTTCATTTAACTTAAAAACTTAATGACAGCCACATCCATCCTGCTTGAGCACCTCCCGCCAATACTGTTTCTCTCCATCTAGCTGCTGCACTAGTTTATCTTCAACAGTCCCGCTCCCAGTGACAGATGTGTGCCGAAGCAATGCTAACATACAATGGCAATGCTCTGTTCTTTTCTCATGCTCACGTTTAGGGTGTTTCCAGTCAGAAAAAAATAATAATATTTCTTGGTAGAAAAAAGCATACAGGCAAAGCAAAAAATATTACCTGTAGATGGTGAATAGGCAATCCAGTTTCTGGAAACTTTTTCCCTATTTGGCAGTTGACAGCACAGCTGATCATTAGTAAGGGAGCGCATCTTACCACCCAAACCCCCATCATGAGATGAGGCTAGAATTTTGCTCTTTATATTATGAAAGGCAGCAGGTCCACGACCGATAAGAACAGCACGTGCATCCTCATCGATTGCCCCCCACAATGTCGGGTCAGACTGTAACACCTGATTAAACCACTGCTCGCTGCAGCTGCTACCCATACAGCTAGTAGCAGGTTGTGCTGTGCTGCTAACACTAGCCTCCTCCGGTCCCTGGTTAGCTTGCTCATCATGATGTACCACACATTCCCCCAATTCTCCTACTGGGCCTGGCTACTTTTGAAGAATGTTTTGATAGATGGAACCTGTCTTAATAAAGACACCTCCCTCTCCTTTTCGTTTGCGTTTAGTACAACCGCTTCTCTCCCACCCATTTTCTTGACTTACAACGACAGATCCTACAGTCCGCTTGATTCAGTGCATGGGTTGAAGGCTGCGCAGGGGCGGGTTGCTACCTGCGCTTGAACAATTACATAATTCTATTTAAATGATGGGCCCGTGTCCATAATGCCCATTGGGTAATCCGGGCATGCACTTGAGGGGACCGACTTTGTGATGGTGACTACAGTTTAGGGTAAAGCTCCAAGAATTATCCCTAGGGCATCAAGTCATCCTTGCTTCTATTAGCAGACGTGGGTATTAACAAGTTACACGTAATGCAAATGGGTAAAAGAGTACAGTTTCAGAGAATTATTATTTTTCTAGTTTCTTTCTGTGGGCTGTACACTTTACTCTTACTGAGGTATTCTTTTTTAAATAACATATTCTCTACTCTTACATTTTACCTGCACTTTCATTACATTTGTCTTCAGTAATTTTTCCAAAACAGATATATATGTACTTGTTTCGTAATTTGATTTTAGGTTGGTGATTAGGTGTTCCCTCCCCTTTTAGTCTTTATCGGAGTACGAGCACAGACGTATCTAAATAAAAGGCAGACACCGAGATGGAAATATTGTCAATTGGAGGACCTTGACGAGGGAAATTCCAACCCCTGGCCACAGTTTCATGACATTTTGATTTACATGTAAAAGAGACTGAGCCAATGACAGGATACAGGCATGGGAAAAAATGCCATGCACCTTCTATCCAGCCGGTCAATCTACTAGTTATGGTGATACAGCTCCCTCAACCTGGAGTCACATGGCAGCTCTACACCTGGGCCCGGTTTCCCAAAGCACTAAAAAGATCATAAAATGCACGTAAGTGCCTCGTTAATAGATAAGGGTGTTTTTTTAATTTAACCTTTATTTAACCAGGAAAGGTCCCATTGAGTTACAATAACTCTTCTACCAGGGAGTCCTGGCCAAGAATGGCGGCAAGGTTTCAAAAATACATGAGAGACAGGTCAAAGGTTACATACAACACCAAAAATCTCTATACATACACTATACATACTAAAAAACAAGACATTACACTTAATTTAATACAGACATACCACTTAAAGCTTAAAGGGGCATCTAGTTAAAAGCAATTTCAGGTGTTTCCCGAAAGCATCGGTATTTAAGTGCCACATAACATCGTTGGTAAATTAACAAGTGTTTCAGACCACTTGTTACTCCATCGTTACAGGCACTGAACAGTTTTGGGGAAATAATGCCTCGCTCAACATGTAAGAAGTGATGGCAAAGAGTCATCATGAAATTAAGAAAACGCAAACAATCAAAATAGTTTGTAGTTAGGCAAATGTATTCAGACAAATTATAAAAACAGATGATACAATAAACATCCCCCAATAAAAACCGCCAAGAGGAAGCAACAACATGTGATGCACAGTGCTACACAATTTAACTCTGAGCGGAGTAAATCATATATTACTCTATTTTGAGTAAATTATTATTGACTCCGCTCTGAGTTAAATCTCTTCTCTTGTTCTTGCTTCCACTTGGGTGGTTTTAGGCCAGGTATCTGTAAAAACACTTTGTGACAACTGCTGTTTGATTGACATAAGAGACAAGGCACTTAAATATATTTAACTCTGAGGAGCGTCAATCTCATTTACTCAGGAAAAAACGTCCTGCACACTGACCATTTCGCGAGCAATAATTTATTAGAAAAACAACATTTCAGTCTCAGAAAATTTTACCTGATGAAGGTCTGAGACCGAAACTTTGTTTTTTTCTATTAAATTATTGCTTGCGAAATGGTCAGTGTGCGGGATGTTTTTTTCCTAAGTTTATGATCCGTCACGATTGATCTCATCCTACACACTACCACTAGAGGTGTGCAAAACGTTTTTTATAAATAATCTAATTTTACTCAAAATAGAGTGGGACCATACAGTAAAAAATCAACACTGCAGTTTTTACTGTGTAGGATGAGTTATGAATGAAAAGATCATGAAAGCTCCTTCCCTGAATCCGCAAACAAACTGTGGAGAAGTTTCACCAGCAACTCTCTTTTTTCCAGGTGTCCGTCAAGCAGGAAAAAAAAACTGTTGGAAAATGGCCTCCATCCTAGTTCCGTATTTAATCCTTAAATTAAACACCTTTCATCCACCCAATATATAGTATAACTTTTAACTCTAAGAATTTGGACCTTCAAAGAAATCACTGTGGTTATAATGAAGTGAGCACCTGTGATGGTAGTGTTCCTGGTGAGCTAGAGTCAGTACCTTCTGCCATGGACTCCATTTTGTATGTTTTGTGTCTGGTTTCTTGATCCCAGACTTCCATCACATTACTTTAATTATCCAATAGATTACTACATGTCATTCACCAATAGACTGCTGTTATTCACAGTCAACTACTGTATCTATCTAGCTGCATCCATTTATTCATTAGTGTTGAAATTTAGTTCCTGTGTGTGTTTGGCATCGTGTGGTTCATTGTATATGTAAGGTCATGTGTTAGTTTGTGTTGGAAGTGTTTGTTTTTGGAGAGTCAGTGTAGTCCTTTTCCTTTGTAAAGTGTTTTTCATTTATCTTCAATAGATCATGGACTATTTAGAGAATGTTCTTCATACTGTAAAACAAATTACATTTCCAGGGGGATATTGGTATGCTTTCATCTTATACAATTAGGAAGTGTACATGGTTTCAATATAACAATAGTAAAGATATTGGGTGTGTAGTGGGTAACTTTCCTGAAGAAAACTACAACTTAAATAGTTTTGTTAGTTTTATATTCCTAAGAACCTGACTGGGCCGGCAGCCTTCCTGCAGTTCTGTTTCTGAAGCGTGTTGACAAGAGCTACGGGAGTGCAGGGCTGGGACAGCCTGACTGCAAACTTGTGTTTGTTACCTGCTCCTTCTCTGTGGCAGTGGCAGAGCGGAAAGCCCTGTGTGCTTTGTCTTTGTCACAGTAGAGGCTCCTAAGCTCACCCTTGAACCATGGCTTCAATGTGGTGTTTGACACTGTTGTTTTTATGATGGGATGCACATTTCCACACATACACAGAGTCAGTGTAGTGTAGACAGACTTTTAACCATATGTAGACAGACCTTTACTCATTGGACCAACCCATTGGACCAACTCCTTCATCCCCAAAGTGCTGTATATTTGACAGGCTTTTCCAGTTTTACCTTTCCGTCTTTAGGCAGGGATCAGTTGGTGCATCACGTGGTCTAGAGCCTCATGGGAGATTTGGTGACGAGAGTTATATGCCCACACATGGTCCAGGGTTATATAATGTCTTGCTGGACATTTCAGCCAATATTTATACTTGTACATCTGGGAACATTTTGTGCTGCAGTCAATCACATAACATTTGGGAATGTGTGTGAATTTTTACACTGAATCTTTTCTAATATGACCAGTGAAGTAAGAGGCACTATACATGATATAGGTTCCCGATGTGAAAGGTAAATTATCGGAGCATTTAAAACAAATTTTTCCCTTCATCGCTACATAATGCATTCTCTTATTCTTTATGTGTTGTTTAGTCTAGCCATTTTAACACTTATGAAAACAAACATTTGCTATTATCTAAAATATATTTCAGAGCAATATAAATGGTAACAGTATTCCCTTCACTAGTCCCTAGTGCAGGTTTGCTAACATTAATGCAAATTGAACAAACTGTAGAAGGCAGCAGATGTATGTGGGAGAATAGCAGGGAGAGAGTAAGCTGGAGCACTGTAGAAATCCTCGGTGACACGGTTTCAGTTGAGCAACCCGCTTCTGAAGCCTAGGATTGGGTCGAGAAGATCGTTCTGAGAGAGCAGCTTGCTCAGCATGTGTTATAAAGAAAGACAGAAGGCAGACCGATCTGTGGTTTTTGAAGTCAGACATTGGGGTCAAGTGCTGTTTTTGAGGAGAAAATGGGTATCTTGCAGTCAAAGTGGATGCAGCCATTGTTCTGGGATGAACTGTTGAGGAATGGAAGATTTCCCTGAGAAGGGCAGAGAAAATGGGTTTGAGGTGACAGGCTGTCAGGGACCAGACATACTATTTGCAGGATTTCATTTGGGGAGAGTGGGGAAAAAAAGTTAACTTGTAAAAGATGGGTCTAAAATAAATGTTTATTATCCCAGATTGTTCTTTTATCTTTCATATATAAGAAATGCAGTTTAATAAAACACATTTCCTAAAGGTATATTTAGTCTTCTGTCACAAGGTAAAGGTTCAAATTCATTTTTTCATTTTTAATTAAGGAAGGTACACATGTGGCTGTGCAAAGAGCTCAAAAACAAAAAGTATCAAAACAAACGAGTGTGCAAACAGCATGTGTAGCCCGAAACATACAAACAAAATATCGACAAGGAGAGCGTAACGTATAGAGAGTTAAATACACATAATGATTATGCAAATAATGACCAGGTGTGCATAATTGTTAGACAAGACGGTACAAGGTTGGGATATGATGGGCATTAAGTTTTTGGCAGACAGTGGACCAGCGATGCCGAACGCCGGTGTGTGGAAGGTAACAGGGCAGGCATGACATTTTTTCTGTTCATCCATGAGTTTTATAATGTGTTTGTAAGCACCATAGCAGTAATAGTCAATATAACTACACTTGTTTATTGTTTGCCAATTAAGAAGGGCCAAAATATCAGAGATTTCTTCTTGAATACACACTATTATATTCAACTGACCTGTTAGGGATGGAGAGGTCTGTGAATACAATCAATAATGCACACACATATTCAGTATTAATATCTTAGATTGATATAAATATGAGAAGACTTCACATTGTGCAATGATTCCTATACTTTATACCTCATGGGGCAGGAACCTATTTAGACTAGAATCCTTACATCTGTGTTCTTTAACAGTATCTCTCGATTGACTATACAGCATTATTGAAACTGAATACCTACTACACATTTGCAAAATGTCTTTCTACAATTGGTCAATTTTCAATCAGTCCTTATTCATGCATAAAAGAGGTTTCCTACTGAAAATCTGCATGGGCAAAAGTGATCAAGCAATCAAGAAGAAACTAATATTGACATGACAGAGGAAAACAGATGTGTAATTATATGGAAACGTTTAGGCACCCCTGGAATAAATGAATTACAATGAATCTTTCTGTGAACAGAAGTTGACCTGCCCTCCGCATGGTACAAGTAAAAAGTGAAATGTGCAAATGTGTATTTTTGCAATTTACAGTTTTTTCCAATTGCAATTGCAATTTTTTTTATTAAACTACTGCTCAGGTGCTCAAAACTGAAAACACAAAACAATTAACTAAGGCCTCCAAACCCCTCAAAAAACTTGCTGAAAAAGTAAAAAGTAAATAAAAACACAGCAATCAACATCATCAACTCTCTGCTCAGAAGGAGACATTTCCACAAATCAGACCCACACAAACCAAGTGAATATAACTTATTAACAACCAATAACAAACTAATGTCAGATATTCAAAACACTATATATGCTTTTGTTGTTATACTGTATTGGTTCTCAAAGTCAAAGTTGTTTATTTATCATATGCATTGAATAACATGCATCATCCTATGCAGAGAAATTCTTTTTTGACATGGCTCGGCGATTCTGCATACTCAAATAAGAAAGGAACATGAATGCAACATTTTTAGTAACTTCTATATTTCGCCATGACATTTTACATTTTTACATTTACTAGTCATTTAGCAGACACTCTTATTGAGATTGATTTACAGTGATTCTATATATTTCAAACAGCATTTTTATTCATCTGGTAATGGTGTTTCCTACAGTAATGTAGGACAAGCTGATAATTTCAGTATGGAGGATGGTTCACAATAATCTTCAATTGGATTTCTTTCAGTGTTATGACATTACATTCAACTATCATTTGCCAGAGTTGTAAAAAGAACAAAGTAAAAATACTCAGCTACAGAACTTCAACTTTTCCACAGTCGCTCAAATTTAATCCAAGATGTTTCTCATTGTTTTTTGTCTTCTTCCACATCCCACTGCTAATTGTTCTTTCATGGTTCTCCTAACACAGGAATACTTACCAGTGGCCTTTTCATACATACCAAGGGCCCAAATAGTGTTTGTACAGTACGTGGGATCAGGTGGTACCTGAGCTTAGCTTACTGAACCGTGTGCTTGTCAAAGGTATAAAATTGGTTCATGAGTTTTGCTAAATGTTTTTTAATAGAACTCAGAAAATAAAGCGGAATTGTGCCTTTAGTATTGCAGATTTGGTGTATGGTTCCACTAAACGAGCAAGAGATTTATAGTGTGTAAACAACTAATTTCAATATATAGATTTATAAATACAGTTTTTCCCAACTGCTTACAAATGACCCCAACTTTATTTTACATTTTGCATTTTAATCATTTAGCAGATGCTCTTATCCCGAGTGACTTACAGTGAGTGCATACATTTAGGAGAAACTAGGTGAATCGACCACAACTAAGTAGTAACAGCATTCAACATATAAAACAGTGAATAGCCAAAAACAGTGCTAGAGAAGGATCATACAAATAACAAAAACATTTTAACAGAAATGGAATACAACTAATTTAAGTACTCACCCAAACCTCTTACTCAGTTAGCGGAAGAGTCCACAGAACTCCCCATACAAAGTCTAAAATAATGCTAAGCATGTTTGGATCAGGGAGTGAGGAAGCGAGAAAGACTCAGAGGGAGAGGTATTGTGTGTTTGTTATTGTGTGTGCACGGGTGCATGTCTGTCTGTGTTTGCGAGAGGAGGTTGTTTTGCAGAGCGGACAGTCTCGTCAAAGCATGTCCCCAAAGGACACGGCAGTTCTGGCGCCTTGACAAGAGCAGCTGCCTAAGTCAACCCAGTGTAGTGATAAGAAGCAGCACATCTAAAGTCTGAATAATGGCCTGCTGTCCCAGATCACTCCACTGCTCCGGGACAGGAGGCGACAGGCAATCAGCACTCAATCTCTTGGCCGCACTAAAGAAGCCTGGAATATGGCCTGGCCAGTCAACTGGTGACAGGAGGATGATCTATTCAGATTGACAGCTTCACAAATAGGAAGTTGTATATATACCGATCCACACAGTCATACTTCGAGAGATTCTCAACTGCAGTGCTACTTGTACATCCCATTTCTATTATTGGTCTGTAAGCCGATATTCCCGACAAGGTATGACAATGCTAGAGATAATGCACATATTCAAAGATCAAAAGGCAAAAACTCCCCACATCTTGGCTTGTTCTGCTTGAACAGTGTTATGGAACCATACATATCAATGGAGGATTCTACAGTACGTGGAAAACAAAAAGGGTTTTATATTTAACCAAAAGTTCGTTCTCACTAGAATCAAAATGGTTTCTTCTGGGGACCATAAATAATTTCCTTATGGAGAACACTTTTTGGACTTTATCTATCAGTCTCTCTCTCTCTCTCTCTCTCTCTCTCTCTCTCTCTCTCTCTCTCTCTCTCTCTCTCTCTCTCTCTCTCTCTCTCTCTCTCTCTCTCTCTCTCTCTCTCTCTCTCTCT
>JACXGM010020433.1:2500-17809 GCA_016801145.1 Umbra pygmaea | reverse complement strand
AAGATGTGGCAACATTTGTGATTTTAAACTTCTGACTCATGATAGCATTTTAAACAATAAATAATTCATTTCTATATTCCCATCAACACAGGGCAAAGCTAAATATACCTAAATAATTTTACTCCATGACTTTTCAATCAATTTCATGAGTCAATTGCTTGTCATTCTTGGTAAAGATAGTATGGTCAGTTGGTGTAACTGATAAATGTCAATTGGTGTAACCAATGTTTCTCAGAAAAATCTGATATGGCGCAAAAAAATTACTATGAATATGATTTTAGCACTCTACTACACTGTAAAAATGAAATTTAAAATTATTTTAAACCAACTGACCCCAGAATAGAGAGAAAACATTCATGTCTACGGCATACTGACTTGCTCAGTACAACAAAAACCCATGTTATCTAAGTTAAGAATTTAAATATTTTAAATATACTTCAGCATGATATTTCATAATAAATAACTTATTTTCATCAGTACACTTGCATAACTTCTAGGAGGGTGAAATATTTAATAATTGTTGTGCTTTTGTGGTTACACCATTTGACAATTTAATGGGACTGTGATTCTTTAGTTGGTTAAAAACGGTAGAAATGTCATATAAAATATTATGACACCAACAGAAATATAAACTATACATTTAAACAAACATCTAACATGTTGTTTTAACAAGTTCAAAGCATATTTCTGATTTGGACATCATACCAACCCTTATTTGTCACTGACCCTAAAATATCACAGAAAACAACTTGACACGCCTCACAGCTTCTGGCACACTGTCATTTTGAGTGATGAGACCAAAATAGAACATACTGATTCTCCAGGGATATGCAAACTTTTGAGCACAACTGTATCTTTTTTTAAATATAATAATTTAAATTATCTGCATTGCATGGAAAAAAGACAGTTTACATTTTAGTTCCAGCACAGGAAGATTGTTGTAAATGTTGTAAATATAATTAATGTGTTTGATGAAAATGTTCTGGGGGCTGTTTAGAGCTTGAAACTGCTTGTGGGCTTGGCAAAGTATATATTAATCACTAATTGAATACTAAAGTTAAATCAAATGTATTAGGTGTATTGCTTTTATTATATTTAAAGCTGCATTGTGTAAGAGTTGCTCCCATCTAGTGGTGAAATTGTATATGATAAGCAACTGAAGCCCCTCGCGTTATTATACCAGCAACGTGATCCTGGATATTATTTTTTTCTTTCAAAACAATAGTGCTCGTTTTGATTCACTGCAATAATCATTGTTAATTCACTACACAGCCCGTGAATTATAATCAAATGCAATTGTATTGTGTGTAAAGAAACAATAAGAGCATGTAATAGCAAAATAATAATTTAACATGTTTTATTAATAAAAGTAACAAATATGTTTTATACACAATTTGATTGAAAAAATTGTCAGTGTCTCATGTGAAAACACTATTACATTTGAAAAACATTCACTAGTCTGTTTTATTCCAACAGAATATGGATTTTAGCAAAACATGAACCTATGCAATTAATAAACAATGATTATTGCAATGAACCACGAGCGCTATTATTTTCAAACCGAAAATCCGGGTTCATGTTGCCAGGCGAACGTTCTTGCCTATAGCTTGGGCCAGTATCACACAGCACTGCCATTACATGTCCTCGAGATTAGGCATGATTTTACGTATTCAACAGACTGAAATTTCGTGAGTAATCTCCCTCTAGCATCCGTTACGGTGCCACTAGTGTAAAAGCACGAAAGGCCGAGCTTGAAATTCCAGGTATGTCCCTCTTTGGCTATTGTATTTTAAAGATGGAGGCGTAACATGGCTGCCACAATTCGAGCGACACCATTGTCTGTATTGTGAATGGAAGATTCTACACTTGCGAAAATACTTTGATTAGTTGGTGGAAGTAATTACTCATGAATGAGCACATATTTTTGAAAGAACAAATGGGTTTTTGCTAAGAATCAACTCAAAGAAATACACAGTGTAGCTTTAAGCTAGATTAAACTGCAGTGTGAAACTAGATTTGACTCCATTGCTATTGATAATTAATCGTTATGCATCCCATCTGAGAAGGGATCATGGAGCTCTGATCATCAAATAGAAAACGCTTCCAACTACAATCATACAGTTGTGCTCATAAATGTAAATAACCCTGGTAGAATGTGAAATTTTCAGAAAATAGAAATGATACTGCAGACAAGGTTTATTTTATTTAGGGGAAAATAGTCAGGTGAAGCCATTAATTAACACATATGTGTGTGTGTTCTGTTTAAATCATAATGACCCAAGCTTACCTGATCAAAAACTTTACATACCCTTGAACGATTGGCCTGATAATAAACACACAATTTGACACACACAGAATTAAATGGCTATTAAGGGTAATTTTCCAAAACTGTGACTTGTTTGACTATAATTGAGTGTATGAATAGTAAATGCGCTTTGTAGCACTTGACAGACCCCATGCACATCTCATTCAGGGTTGCACTGACTTTGCTGAATAATGAGCCATAGCGAAAGCAAAAGAACTGTCAAAGGACCAGCGAAAGGGTAGTTCAACTTCATAAATCATGAAATAAACAGCTATCGAAACTACGATAAATAAGTGAGGGGTTCTGTTGATATCAAGTCACAGTCAGGTAGAACAACAAAGATTTCAGCCACAACTCCCAGCAAAGAAAACCCACAAGCAGCTTTAGGTGAAGTGCAGGCTTCTCTTAAACATGTGCTGTGGCTGATTTAAGATGCACAATGAGGAGGTACATTGGTTGCATGGATGAGTTGCCAGAAAAAAAGTTGTAACTGCACAGCCTGCTCAATATATGCTAAACAGCACTTAGACAAGCCTCAAAACTACTGGAACAAAGCAATTTGGGAGTGTTGAGATCAAAAATGGACTTCAGGTTCACAAACATAAATGCAATGTTTGAAGAGGAGTCGATGACGAAAAGTACACAATCCCTACTGTGCATCTAGGAGATGGATCTTCAGCAGCACAGGGAATTTAGTCAAAGATTATGGTGAGATGAATGCAGCATGTTATCAGGAAATAGTCCCACTAGAGGAAGTCGGGCCCTCATGCCACAGTCATGGATTCTGTTTCTGACAGTTTGGGTAGAAACATGCACACCAGTAGCCTGGAGGTAATTTTCTAGTGCTCTGCTCCACCACCATGCTTCACAGTGGGGATGGTATTCTTTTCACCATTAACCTTGTGGTCACCTCTCCAAACAAAGCGCTTATGGTTGTGAATGTAATGCTCTATTTTGGTCTCATCAATACAAATTACAGTGTGCCAGAAGCTGTGAGGCATGTCAAGGTGTCGTCAGGCATATTGAAACCAGGCTTTTTTGTGGCACTGACACAGTAAAGAGTTCTTTCTGGCAACACGCCCATGCAGCTAATTTTTTTTCAAGTGTTGTTGCATTGTGCTCCTTGAAACAACCACACTGACTTTTTTCAGAGCAGCCTGAGGTTTCCTGAGGTTATCTGTGTTTTTCTTTGTATCCCAAACAATTCTTCTGGCAGTTTTGGCTGAAATCTTTCTTGGTCTACCTGACTTTGGCATCAAGAGTATGATGTGAAAAAGTGAAATATTGCATTTGCAAGGCTTTGGATATCTTTTTATATATTATTTCCAACTTTATGCAGTTCCAGTACCTTATTTTGCAGGTCTTTTGACAGTTCTTTTCTGCTCCCCATGGCTCAGTATCTAGAATGCTCATTGACTATTTATACACAGACACTAATTGCAATTGAAAATGAAAATACCCCATAATGACAATGTGAAAGTTTGTTTGAATTGCTGGCAAATTTATTAAAAATAAAAAGCGAAAACAGCACATGTACATAAGTATTCACAGCCTCTGCTAAATACTTTTTTGAAGCATCGTTGGCAGCAATTACAGCCCTAAGTCTTTTTGAATATGATGCTATAAGCTTGGCACACCAATTTGTGGGCAGTTTCTCTCATTCTTCTTTCCAGGACCTTTCAAGCTCCATCAGGTTGGATGGGGAGTGTTGGTGCACAGACATTTTCAGATCTCTCCAGAGATGTTCATTTGGGTTAAAGTCTGGGCTCTGGTTGGGCCACTCAAGAACATTCACAGAGCTGTCCCGTAGCCACTAATTTGTTAACATGGCTGTGTGCTTAGGCTTAATGTCCTGGTAAAAGATGAATCTTTGCACCAGTCTGAGGTACAGAGCGCTCTGGAGCAGGTTTTCAGCAAGGATGTCTCTGTACTTTGTTGCATTCATCTTTCCCTCAATCCTCACTAGTCTCAGAGTTCCTGCCACTGAAAAACATACCCACAGCATAATGCTGCCAGCACCATGCTTCACTGTAGGGATGGTATTGGCCAGGCGATGAACGATGCCTGGTTTCCTCCAGATATGACGCTTGCCATTCAGGTCATAGAGTTCAATCTTTGTTTCATCAGACAAGATAATTTTGTTTCTCATGGTCTGGGAGTCCTTCAGGTGCCTTTTGGCAAACTCCAGGTGGCCTCTCATGTGCCTTTTAGTGAGGAGTGGCTTCCGTCTGGCCACTCTATAATAAAAGACTGATTGGTGGAGTGCTGCAGAGATTGTTGTTCTTCTGGGAGTTTCTCCTCTTTCCACAGAGAAACGGTGGAGCTCTGTCACGATGATCATCGGGTTCTTGGTCACCTCCCTGATTAAAACCTTTCTCCTCCCAATCACTCAGTTTGGCTGGGTGGTTAGCTCTAGGAAGAGTCCTGGTGGTTCCAAACTTCTTCCATTTACAGATGTTGGAGGCCACTATGCTCATTAGGACCTTCAATGCTGCAGAAAGTTTTCCGTACACTTCCCCAGATCTGTGCCTCAATACACTCCTGTCTACAAACAATTCCTTGGACTTCATGGCTTGGTTTGGGCTCTGACATGCACTGTTAACTGTGGGACCTTACAGGTGTTTGCCTTTCCAAATCATGTCCAATCCACCGAAATTACCACGGGTGGACTCCAATCAGGATGTGGAAACATCAAGGATGATCAGTCAAAACAGGATACACTTGAGCTCAATTTTGAGTGCAATGGCAAAGGCTTTGAATACTTGTACATGTCCTTTTGTATTTATTTTTTATTTTTAATAAATTTGCTTAGATCTCAAACACATGTTTTGAGGGAAATAATGAATTTAATCCATTTTGTCATAAGGGTGTAACATAACAACATGTGGAAAAGTGAATAATTTCCACGTGCAATGTACTGGCTTCATATTATCACCATCATTACATTAGTCAGATTTTTTAAAACAAGTAGTCATATTGTCAAAATCAATGCCAAAGTTTAACAATCTCTGCCACGGTATGCAAACCTATGAGCACAACTCTAAGTGAAACCTTCAATAATATAATAATTCATTTCTTGTGTATATAGTCCATGCTTTTCCCTGTAGTGAGAAAAAAACTATAATAATCAATAATTAATCGTAATCTCTGTAAAATGTTCAATTAATCTTGATTTTGATCTTAGGTCATATTGTCTAGCTCTACTATATAGTCTAAAAACATACATTATATACAGCTCTAGAACAAATTAAAAGACCACTGCAGATTATCCCTAAAAAAAATTTTTTTTAAACCTCTGAAATGTGATCAAGAAGAACACAGAACTGTTTGAAAATTTATTTTTTCTTTGCATTATTCAAGGTCTGACAGCACTGCAATTTGTTGTTATTTTGACAAGTTCTCTCCCTCCCCCTTCAGATTCAGAGTCTGCCATTCTGCACAATGTAATTATGAAAATGCTGGTTATCAAAAGTAAGACAAAGTTTTTAGAAAAGGAGAAATGTGGTGAAAATTATTATTATTACAGGAATTGTTTCTTGCAGGTTTTAGTAAGTCAAATTTAAGACCTTTTCAAGATATTTTAAGACCATAAAGATTGAAATTTAAGACCTACATGACGCATTACCAAAAAAATATTGAAATCAAAGAAATTCTGAAAAATAATATTATTTCAATGAACTCAGTAATTGAAAAAGCATTAATTTAATTCACAGAAGTAATCACATTAATACGTTTTTATGGGCAAAAATGTGCCAATGCCCAAAACCTTAGGCCCCAAACGAAAATAGACAAACAAACTTGCCCTCAAAGAGAGTAGATTTCATCTCATATTAATTTACATTACAAAACAACCTATGAATTGCCTAATAGAGATTGAACAGGCTACTCCAGCCCATGTAACACACACATCAGATAATCCATGTTAGATAGATAATTAGTATCCATCTATCTATGAGAGAGAGGGCACGGGAGAGAGAGCGCGAGAGAGAGGGAGCGAGAAAGCAAGCGAGCGGGAGAGAAAGCAGGCGAGCTTGGTACCGCTTGTAACAAACCTACGCTTTTCCATTTTCCACAAATAGGCCTAACCGCATTCGTACCAACACCAATATCCCCCAGAAAGAACTAAAACACACTGAATCAACGTTCCGAGGGCAGAGTTCTGCTGGTTTTGTTACAGTTGCACCTTAAAAAGTGTCAGTGTGCAACGCAAAATGTACTTTAGTTCCTAATTAACATCGACACACAATATTCATGTCTCCACTTTCTGCGGCCAGTGTTTCTGTAAATGAAAAGACCTCTGATGAAAATCTTGCGGTTTTTAATACATTTTAAGGCCTTCAATTTAAAGTTCTGAATTTCAAACTTTAAGACCCCGCAGGAACCCTGTTTTTTAAATTGTGTGTTCGTCTGGATTCCGTTATTCCCTCTGCAGTCACTGCAACATGGAAAACAGGGCCATACATACAGATGGTGATGGGATAAATTGCTCGCTCTCATACCGCGTCACCAATCAGTACATTTAGTTACCATTAAATTGTCTATTAGCACCACAGAGCGGCGCTAGAGTCCATTGCGCAAAAGACCATTGAAAATGCTCTACTCTGAAAACACAGCGAGTTCTATGTAGCCTACAGTACAGTGCAATACTTGTTTGCAACGTTTACATAATATTACTTTATTCAAACAGATTTCAAGTTTTGAAGAGAAGATCACCCAAAATAATTTTGAAAGATATTACCTGCGTTCTAATTCAATAAACAAACTTGTCTGTGTGTGTGTGTGTGCGTGCATATAGACTCTGTGTTCCAGGACTGTTGTATATTGTTGTTATGTTAGGTGTGTGTTGCTATGAATAATTTAATGTTATTTTGGGCATATTATTTATAGTTTAAAACAATCCTGACTGCTGAAAAGCCATTCAAAACGTACCTCTATAAATCACTATATGACGTCTGTAAACTGATCACTGCTTAAAAAACAGTATTTGAGTTCTAGTTTCCTTCGGCAGCACACAGAGAAAGTGGCGCAGTGGATTAGGGCACCTCACAATGCTGCAAAAGAGTTGCAATAATGGAGATTGAGGTTTCGACCCAGTGTTGTCTCTCGTACAGATATCGTTTTTGTAAAACATATCAATTAAATTAGAAAAGTAGAATGCATTTTTTTATTTAAATAAAACCTTGTTTGTTTTAATATAAGAAATACAGTATATCAAAGTAGCTACAGTTTCACTTTGCAGGACAAAAATTAATGGGAGTCAGTTTTGGGAAATGCATTTTCTGAAGTGCTGGGTACAGTTTCGTAGACGGGGGGGTGCTAGTGGTAGCGGCAGCATCTCGTTGAAGGTGGCTGCACAGTTAAGACCAGTGGGATGATGTTGCTAAAAACTTCCGATATATAATATCAGGCCAGACCTCGCAGCCACAAATCAATACTGGCCTAACTCTCCCAATTGCCACCTCGCACCGGGTCTTTTTCTCAAAAAATGTGATGGGAAAAAGACCCGGTATATTGTACCTTTATGGCTTTAAAGGTACAATATGTTGTTTTGGAAAACTACATATTGTACCTTTAAAGCCATAGTTTAAAAAATAGATTAGTAGTATATTCATGGAAGCTTATTTGACTTATTGTAGAACAACTAATTTGAAGTAGGCTATACAGTAGTTCTATCAACAACTTCCAAATTATATTTGAATGAAGCTTTACTCGACTGTATTTGAAAGTGTTCCCCAAAGTGAAACATTTAAAAACTATAATGCAATGTATTTTATTAATATAATGATTTATTCTTATATAGTTAAGTAATCTGAATATATGCAATCGCATATGCAAAGACATCTGTCTCCGTGGGGCAGCGAATCCCAGTCTCCAGCTCCTGCAAGTTCCTCAGACGAGTAACATACAAATTACTCCCCGGAGCCACCGGTTGGCCATAATGTGTATTTTTTCCTTTTTAAAACTGCCACCAAAATTTAATTAACTTGTATAAACCTAAGTACAGCCCCTCCCCTTTATGAGCAATTTATCACTTCACCATCTGTATGGCATGCATTTTTATGAGAATATATCAAGTGTAATGTCTACAATACAAATTATTTCTTTAAATAATCCTTTAGTAATTCAACTTTGTGACTATTGTTAGAAAAAAGAAAGGGGACATCTAACATGCCCCAACACTCTTCAAACACACACATGCAAGCACACACCAAAAAACTAACCTTGATATGCACTCCCAAAGGTGCAAGGTCTTTCCGCAGTGTGTCGCAGGCCTTGAGGAGAGGTAACCGGTCTGGGCAGGTTCTTGGTCCTGAAGGTGCAAGCAGTCCATGGGGCATGTCATCCACAGACAGGGCAAAGGCCCGCACCTCGCTACGGAAATGAACCAACTGCTCTATGACATTCTCTAGGGTTCCTGAAGACTTTATAGAATGGGCTTCCTGCAGATGAAGAAGACTGGTTAGATATGAGAAGTTATGCATTTTGTAAACATATTACTTACTATGTCTGCTGCACAGAACCAAAAAAGAGCATGAGAAAACAACTTTGTGTGATGGAATCATTCAAAACGTTTTTCAGATAATATAATTGTGATTCCAAAAATACTGTTATATTAACAAATTTCAAACTAGGTATGAACTGCAAGTGTGAACTTTCTTTTACTGTCTATTTTTTTTAAACACATTTGGACAGCTAAGTAATAAATATTGACTGATAATGCTGGAAGTAGTGCTGGAGGGACTACGCCCACTGTTAAAAAGATAAGATCCCAATGCCACAGGTCAGTGAATGGGACTAGATTAGTAATAGATTAGTCTAATCTGGCCCTCATACAATCATTGTAACCCAACTAATCATCCCCAGCTTTTAATTGCTCATTCATCCCCTCCCGTCTGTATCTATTCCCCAAATTGGTGCTGCAAATGAGAATACGTTCTCAGTCAACTTTCCAAGTAAAATAATGGTAAACAAACAAGTTGCCTAGCAGTAAGAGCATCTGACCAGCAATCATAAGGTTGAGAATGAGATTCTAAATAATCATGTTGAAATAAAGTTTAAACAGTTTATAATGGTATAACTAAATGAGAGTGTTATAAACCTATGGTTTGAGGCCTGTTGGATGATTCTAAAGCCAGTTAGGCTGTCTGAGTGCAGACAGGGAGACAGATTAAAGGCCAAGTGGGTGAGTAGGAGAGAGGCCAATCAAAGTACTGTTCTTATATTATAACATTAGAATAAACTTGTATCTTATATCTTATGACTTACAGCTTTTAACTCTGTTATATATTAGACTGCTATAACTATAATCTATTGTATATTAGACTGTAATTCCATCGCAGATCTAATACATAGTGGATGCCATTCTGACTAATAGTACATATTACTGACAGGACACTAGACAGATAAGGGTTACCAAGTTATTTGAGAAAAACAAATAGCAAGGCCATTTGATAAGATGCTAGACCTAAGTTAAGGTGACCTGCTGTTGATGCTCATGTGAGACAGTCACGGGTCTGCGGAGATGGTAGAAGGTATGTGAACAACAATGCTAAGGCTATATAAATGTTTAGGTAACACTTTATTTTGAAAGTCCAACTCTAGATGCTCTACATATTATCTGCATACTGTCAACAACATTTTAACAAACTATCTACTAACCCTAACCCTAATCCTAACCTTAACCAATCCCCTTATGTTAAACCTAACCTTAACCATTACCCTAAAACACATTCTAAACTTACCCCTTTCCCTTAAAATACACAATTAGTTGCTTATCAACGGATGGTTTGTTGATAGTTTGTTGATAGTCATATCATCAACAAACTATCTGTAGAGCACATACAGATGGAATGTCAGACTCTCCAAATAAAGTGTAACCCATGTTTATATCAATGGTAAGGTACTTTACAATTAGAATTGATTGGCAAGCAGCTTCAGTTACTTCTGTTTAATGTGGTTTTGTTTGCCATTGGTTAATGTTTACAATAAAAAGCAACCTATCTACAATAAACAGAGAGAGAGAGAGAGTTAGATAGAGAATATGGTGGGGAAGCTACATAAAAAAAGGGCACCAAGCTTCTCGTCAGAGGAACTTGAAGTTTTGCTGAACGAGGTGAGCTTGCACAAGGTGACACTGTTTTCCAGCTTTCGGAATAACTTGTGCAACAGCAACAAAAAAGAGCTATGGAGCGACATAGCAATGCTGCCTCCTGATCAGGCACACTGAGGTCCTGGCAGGACGTCAGGAAAAATCTCAAAAGGGCTTAAGTGTTGCCAAATAAAACAATTGACATGGACTAAACGGCTCCGTGGCTGGCGCCGTCTTTGATTCAATACAAGGACACGTTGGATCGCTGCCATAGTTGGTCGCTTACTGGACACCACCATGCTTACCCATTTATAGATCTTAGCCATTTAGAGCCAAATTGTTTGCCAGACTTTAATTATCAGAAGTGATTGCCAATTTAAACGCTTTAGTGACATTACGAAATAGCCTTGGCTAATTACCACATATTAGTACTGATACCAAATAAAGTCAATTTCATAAATAGGCATACGAAAGTGTGACTTACAGAAGATATACTTAGCGTACGAACATGTCGGGAACCATGCCATGAGGTTAAGAGAGAGGTTAAGGAATACTTAGCGATAAGAACTTTTGGGGAACCGGGCCCTGTAGATTAGGGGGTTGAAGCTTGTCCTTTTTGTGAAATCTGCAAAGGTCATGTTCAGGAAAAAAAAGAGTCTATAGCATATTCCCATATAAATATCTGAAATCACTGCTAAAATAGACAAACCCAAACAAGATGGTACCATTATTTTTCCCTTAGGACATGACAGGAAAGCATAGAGGACATAGGGATAAAAATATAAAAATAAAGATGAAAAAAAGGGAAATAAAGGGAAAGTTATCAGGTACTCTTTTTATTGGACTAACTCATTGAAAAAATAAAAATTCAGCTTTATATAAGTATATTCTGGAAAATTCTGAAACAATGTGATTAAAACCATTGGATTGAAAAAACAGAGCCAATTTGAAATAAAAGTTATCCCTTGACAAAATAGAAAATACCTCTCTGCTTACACTTTACCCCTTCCTTCCTAACGTCAGGAACAATAATATTATTAAGTGATAAGGTATATCTCTAAACACTGTGGAATATTGCGAAAACAACATGGACGTAGTCATAATAACAGCTGGCCTTAGGTTGATGTACACACACACATTAAAAAGCAGGTTAGGCTTCTCGGGAATTCTATTCCCCACATACAATCTGAGCAAACCCACTAATTAGGCCTAAATTACAGAAAGACTCCCTTTAAAGATAACACATAGCCATCCGCCAAGATGCACACACATATTTGGATGCACGTGCCACTTTCAAATTCTGGATCAATAATCGGAAGGGGAGGAGCTAAACACGTAGGGTCACTTCTGAGATATGAGAAGGAATATCACCATTGATGGGGACAGAATCCTGCAGAGCATAGAAAAAACTAAACAATGTGTGCTAGCCATAAAAGGGGTAATGATAAATTACAAGAAAATAATTAACAAATAAAGACAATGAAATAAAAATATTATTATTGAACTAATGGTCTTAAGCATTGTAAAATAATTTGATATCATACTGTACACATACAGTGGGGCAAAAAAGTATTTAGTCAGGCACCAATTGTGCAAGTTCTCCCACTTAAAAAGATGAGAGAGGCCTGTTATTTTCATCATAGGTACACCTCAACTATGAGAGACAAAATGAGAAAAAAATCCAGAAAATCACTTTGTAGGATTTTTAATGAATTTATTGGTAAATTATGGTGGAAAATAATTATACTACAATGTGATTTTCTGGATTTTGTTTTCTCATTTTGTCTCAGGCATGTGCAAGCCACCATCGCCGATGATATGCCACCAATCCAACCACCTGAGCACCAGCTGGACACAAGACCCCCAACATGGAGCGAAGTTCAAAACACAGTAAAGCAGAAAGGAACAGCATCTGCCATTGGGCACTTGCGTGTGGTTTTCTTAGACCTTGCCAATGCATTTGGGTCAGTGCCTCCTGAGGTGCTGTGGGCGGCCTTCAACTTCTTCCAAGTCACAGAAGGCATTACAAGGCTGGTCAAAGCCTATTTCCAGGACCTCCAGTTCTGTGTTACAACTCAGGCTAGTACAACCACCTGGCAGCACTTGGAGATAGGCATAATGGCTGGCTGCACCATCTCCCCACTGGCCTTCACCATGGCAATGGAGCTAATAATTTGAGCATCTCGATGGGTGGTTGGAGGGGACCGGCGGGTTGCGGCTTCCTCCAATCTGGATGACATGACAACCATAACAACGACTAATGCATGCACCAAACGCCTGCTGAACAAACTCCAGGAAAATATCAGATGGGCAAGAATGGAGATTAAACCCAGCAAATCCTACAATATCTCGATTGTCAAGGGCCAGATCGCAAATGAGAGGTTCCACATCAATGACGAGCCAATACCAACTATCCTGGAGAAGCCCATCAAAAGCCTCGGTTGATGGTACAACCCAGATCTCAAAGACTCCGAACAGGTGGAACAACTTAAGCAGGATACCATCAGTGGCCTGAAGGAGAATAACAGCACCCCTCTCCCAGGGAAGCTGAAGCTCTGGTGCCTTCAGTTTGGACTGCTGCCCAGCCTCATGTGGCCACTTTCCATCTATGAGGTCACCCTATCCCATGCCAATCGGTTGGAGTGATGGATGAATGTGCAGGTGAGAAAGTGGCTTGGATTGCCAAGATGCTTCAGTAGCATAGGCCTCTATGGCAATGGAGCCCTTTCTCTGCCAATCTTAAGTCTGGTAGAGGAGTACAAATGCTCTAAAGCAAGAATTGAAATGACCCTCACAGAATCCCGGGATCCTTTTGTCAGAGGGGCTGCTCCCACCATAGCTACAGGGAGGAAGTGGAGACCAGTTGTAGCAGTAGCACAGTCAAAGTCCACTCTGAAACACCGGGACAATTCTGCCAAATCCATTGTGGCAGAAGTGGCCTAGGATTGGGAGCAACAACACCCACATGGCAGAAGGCTACTCCAGCTGAACGCTGGCACCTGGTGATTGAGGAGATAAGTCACCAGGGGGAGGCGGACGGGTGTGCCAGAGCAATGTCCCAAGTCAAGCAAGGCCGCTGGATGAGGTGGAAAGGTGTGGAAAGGAGGAAGATCACTTGGAGCGAGCTGTGAAACATTGAGTCCAGTATCCCGAGCTTCACCATCAGAGCCACATATGATGTCGTGCCCTCTCCTAACCTACATCTCTGGTTTGGAGAGGATCCAGCCCATCTCCAGTGTCTGGCTCCAGCAACCCTGAAACACATCCTGGTTGGTTGCAAGTTCAGCCTTACACAAGGCAGATACACCTGGCACCACAACAAAGCGCTGAAGTGCCTGGCTGCTACGCTGGAGAGCAAGAGGGCATCCACGTCAACGCCATGCCCCTGGAAGCCCAGGCTACTCTCCGACAACCAACATCCCTAGTTTGGGAAGGGGTGAAATGGTTGTCCAACCGATCACTTCCAGACTCATGCCCACTGAACGCAGCATGAGACTGGGAAATGCGGGTGGACTTAAGTCGGAGGCTCACCTTCCCACCCGAAATTGCAGAGACCAACCTGCACCCAGAACTGGTCGTTTGGTCCAATTCCTGTCGACATGTCTTCATAGTGGAGCTGACAGTCCCATGGGAAGAAGCCATTAATGAGGCATTTGAAAGGATAAGGTTGCAATATGCAGATTTGGCTGCTGAAACAGAGGACCAGGGCTGTAAGGTAGATGTGCTTCCAGTGAAAGTGGGTTGCAGGGGTTTTGTAGCTAGGTCCACCACAAGGCTACGAAAGGAGGTTGGAATCAGAGGACAGGCTAAGCGGAACACCATCAAAAACCTTGCAACTGCTGCCGAAAGAAGTAGTCACTGGCTGTGGCTGAAGCGGAAGGAGAATGTATGGGTTTGCCAAGTAACCTCATGGAGCCTCCGGTGTGACCCACACCCAGGTCTGATCAGCCTGTGGTGGGCCAGCCTCAGGTGAGGGTGTATTGTGATAAAAGGCAGAAACATCCAATGAGGCCGGGGTGCACAAGTGACGATGTGTCATATTTCGAGGCACCAGGCGGTCATCACCCAATCCAACCCCACCCAAGACAACATCTCCAACTGTAGCCCTTGCTGATAATCAAGGGATTTTAACATCTAGTCCTAGTAAGCATACATATTAGGGGTGGAACGGTACACAGACGTCATGGTTCATACCTCGGTTCAGACATGAACACGGTTCGGTATGAGTTCGGTACAATGGAGGGAAAAGCTAAACAAAAAAGCAGAACGCAATATTTTTTATTGTGCACGTCTCAAGCTGTACCATCTAGTGTCATATAGTTTCTTCCCTGAGCTAGTACATCTAGGTGATTGCGTCTGATATCCGTTAGCATGTTAGATGTAGAACCACTCACATACCAAACAGCGCTGAACAACGCTGACACACAGTCCTAATCTTATCCACCACTCTATCGCCTGTACTACTGTAACCGATATAAACCAAAGTTAACTCTTGTGGGTGGCCACAAATACTCGTCCTTAGTACTGACTCACTCACCGGACCGTTGATCTGACAAAAAACTGCATACATAGGGGGAGCTCGGCTACTTAGCTTCAGAGCTAAGGCAAAACTACAGATTAGGTGTCCATAAACAACTTGCATATACAACAGTAGTTCCGCATTACATTAATTAATTTGCACATGAGTTAAATTTATTTTTATACCATGTATTCTCTGTTTAAATTCATGCACTGAACCGTGATGCCTGTACCGTTTCGGTTCAATACGAATACATGTACCGTTCCACCCCTAATACACTCACCTACAGGATTATTAGGAACACCATACTAATACTGTGTTTGACCCGCTTTCGCCTTACTTACTTACTTTATTGTTTATTTTTACAGGGACAATGCACAAGAGTAATTGCACCAG
>JACXGM010020432.1:0-17809 GCA_016801145.1 Umbra pygmaea | reverse complement strand
TAGTTATTTACTCCATTAATAATTTACTTAGTACATTACAATGCACATCATGCAAATACAATCTAATACACATTTTAGACACAACTGTGTATTATATGTCGTTGAACTGACTCATTTTCGTGTGTAAAATCCTGCAGCTCTTGCCTGTACTGTAGGACGTTCTCGGCTCCTACCATACCAGTGACGTCATAGCAATTGTTAGCGTTCTATACTAACAAACGCAGTTTTGGGTGTTGCTTAAAAAAGCTATGTATTGATTTTTTAATTAAATTTTTTTGTTTAATTATTTTTAATTGTCATAAATAACACATTATCAACGTTGATTCTTTCAGTTCAGTTCATCTTTAAGTCACTTCATTTAAGTCTAAGTCAAGTCTAAGTCAAGTCTCAAGTCACTGCATGCAAGTCTACTGTACGTTGCTTTTTCCATATTATCTATACATTTTCGGAATTTGAGTTACGGAATACTGTAAATGTAATAAATCGTTTAAATTACAATTCCTAAATTCTTTCAAATTTAGATTAGATTTTACATAATTTAGAAATGCTGACAAGTAAAGAAATAAAAAATTATATATTTACACTGGGTAATTGAGACTTCCAAGAAAAAATATCTATCCAAGTTTGCATGTACTGCAAGTATAGAATATTTTTCTGGAAAAAAATATACATTAAAAGACTTTAATTAATGTTTTTCATAATTTATACTAGTGAAGAGTTTCTTATGTGTTATAAGGAAAGTTGTGTGATAAGTTATTATTCTCTGTATTTTAAATAATTTCTAGTCTTCAATAAAAGCTCTACTTACAAGTCTCTTTCTCTTTCATGAATTTTTTGTCATTGTTATTAAATCCACAAAGAAATATTGCTTTTTTAGCAGAGTTTTTTGGCCACAATACCAGAATTGATGATTGGCAACAAATTTGTTTTTTACTTTGAACAGAATAACAGCATAATGTACCAAGTGTCAATCATCTATGTGGTGGCATTATGGTGGCATTATGGTTTGTGGCTGCTTTGCTGCCTCAGGGTCTGCCAACTTGCCAACATTGATTCAAACATGAATTCCATATTGTACCAGAGTATTCTTTAGTAGAATTTCAAGGCATTTGTCAGAAAGCTGAAGCTAAACCAAACATACACAAAGCTACAACAGAATTCAACAAAAAGAAGAAATTAAAAAACAACTCAGGTGCAAAATTAACCTATGGGTTAATAACACATTGGTACCGAGTCAAGCATTCTCTGGGATATGTTTTCATGCTAATCGAATGTGTCCCGTTTTAGTGCGAATTGATAATTACCTTATATTGCTACTTGTGAGGGCATGGATGAAGTAAAAAGAAATCGCTATTTTATACCACTAACAAGGCTCAAAATAGCACCACACTTCCACGGTAGCATAATGAGTCTCCCTACATGCAAAACGAAGCATTGAGAACTTTGTAAGTGTACAGACAGTTTATTAAAAATATAGTTTGAAAGACATTACTGTTTGTGTATACAGCCAGGCCCCATCTTCGGAAAACAGACTTGATCAGTCAAACCACAAACTCTGTGCTAGGTGAGCTGAACTGTGACTTGGAATCTTCCATGGCAAGAGGTTTTGCGGTCATTCATGAAAAACAAAGAGCAAGACTTACAGCTGGCAATGCGAACTAAAATCAAACACAATTTGCTTTGAGAATAATGTAGAGGGTTCTCTGTCATATTTATGCAGAAATATATTCATTTTTTATTTTTATTTTATTTAACCTTTATTTAACCAGGAAGGTCCCATTGAGTTACAACAACTCTTCTTACAGGGAGCCCTGGCCAAGACTGGCGGCAAGGTTTCAAAAACCTGTCTTCGACAAGTATCCCTCTCAAATCTGAACTCTTTAATCCTAAACTTGAACAACTCACAAACAACACTGAAGAACAAGACTTGAATTTGTTAAAAGAAAATAAAGGTAATGTAAAACGATCACGTTGGGATATTGTGGGGCAAGACATCTCAGACAATGATAACACTCAGAAATTACCTTCACTAGAAAGTAAACCTGCTGTGAAAAAGGTCATATCTGTCAAAGGAATTGAGTTTTCAAATGATTTTACCCAAGGTCCATCTGACAAGGCTGAACTTGAGCAGGAAGCTGAGTCGCATTCCAAAACTATTAAGCTAGAGATTAACATAATATTCTAAAGGGTTCACAAAAAAATAAAAAATAAATAATAATTATACATAAGATATTTGCTCAGTCATTTCATTTTGAATTAATAGTAAAAAGCGTATCGCAAAAAACATTTTTTGTGGTGAATTTTTGTGATAAAAAATAACATACTGTGACATTTCTCTGTAGGCTAAAACTGTACATTTGTACAAATCCTGCATGATTCCTCATCAACCTAAGATTGATGAAGGTTGAAGGATAGAACAGTATGTGTACATGCCAATGTGGATATTACAGTTACAGTATTATTCATGGTTTACAAGTATTCTACAATAACTACCTAAATTTAAAATATGTTTTTGTATTTTTTCTCTATATGACATCATGCATGAAAATCAATTTCTCAGAATGTTGGATTTTATTTATTCCCCTTGTAACCAAGAGTATTTTGGATCCAAATCTATAAAGCACTTTACTATAATCGACAAAGTATGACATATTCAGAGGCGGACTTCAACCCTTATTCACATTTATTAAATGTCAGTATATTATTAAAAACATTTTCGTTTGCAACTTTATGTATATGCCCTGGTTCAATTGCAACAAAAATGAATAAGACATTTTTCTATTTCTATCCAGCACAGATTCACAGCACTATTTCCTAATCTTCGTTTTAAAGAGAGAGTGCACAATTTTTTGAAAATATCTACACAGGATTATATAACATTCATTATATTAAATATTCCTTTCCTTTAAACAAATTTCTTTGCCTAGCTCCATTAATATTTGTCTGTTCCCTTTATTGTTTGCCATTGCTATTGAGTACCTTCCTGGGCGTCCTCCTATTTTTTAGGATGTATCATGTGAGAGGGTTGAACTTATAGGTTATTATTTCCAAATGATTTACATGTAAGTAACCCTGCAATTTGCTTACCATATATCCTGTCCAATCTTCAGAAATTTGGCTCTGGCTCCAGTTACAAGGTAAGTATCCAGAAGATGTAATTCTTCCCAATCAATCAAGGGGAACGTTTATAGATGCAAATTGAGTGGAGGACTTGGAGTACCACATTTCTTTATTACTCTTTAGCTGCCAATTTTCAGAAATTGCCTGCAGGTTACATGCCCCAGATGCACATGTTGCTTTACTCTGCTCTCTCCCATCATCCCACTTTCGCTATACTGGCAGTCCTGTAATGCTGTACACACTACATTGTAAGGTAACACTTTATTTGGATAGTCTATCTGTAGATGCTTTACAGAGTATCAATAACAATCTACAAAATATCAATAACATTTCAATAACATTTCTGTTACCTATCTACTAACACTTACCCTAACTTGAAACCTCATCCAATCCCTAAACTTAACCATTTCCCCAACCCTTAGCCTAACCCTAATTCAAACCCTAACCCTAATCTTAACCTTAGAAAACATTAACTATGTTTTTTAGTAGTTTTTCATAGTGTGAATACCTGTAGAGCATCTACAGATGGTCATCTTGACTATCCAAATAAAGTGAAACCCATTGTAATTATAAGTTCCCCTATACATTTACTATGGGCCCTATTTATAAGGAATCTCAACTGAGTCCAAAAATTGGAGTGGCAAGTGGCCTATTGGTCAAGCCATTTCACTGGTGTTCGTAATGCTCCAGGTTCAATCCCCCATCCACCAAGTTTAAAGCTGTGTTGTCCTCTGTGAGCAGGACAGCTAACCCTAATTGCTTCCAGGTCAGTTATGCAAACACGAATTACAAGTCAATGAATTGCCTGGTTAAAAAATGAAATATATCAATCTACAAGGATTTTTCGCAATTATCTGTCTTCCCTGCTCTACTCCATACCCAAACTGGGATGCTTCACTGTCTCTACTACCTAAAAAAAGCAATAACCTCTCAGAACTATTTGTTTATTGTCATTGGACAACACTCCACCAGGGACGTCAAATGGGTATGGCAATGTTTGGCAGCTGCCATACCTTGGAATTATTATTTATAAAATAAAAATTTACAAATTTCACTTGTATTGCAGTAAAATATAGCAAAGTAAATATGGGCTTATCGTTTTCTCATGCTTTTGTCCATGCAACACATTTCTTAAGCGATTTGCTTTGCACTCAATAAAACACGTTTGACTTTTTTTAAACCTACGCCCATTGTTTTTCCCAAATTGCACATTGTATGTATATAATGTACGTAGCCTGTTCATATTGCACGTTTTGAGCATTTTTCTGTGTTCAAAACGGTTGTGTTTTCGACATTATGTCCAATTGCCATACCTTGGCATTTGCGGGCAGCAAGTGGGTTTTAAATTCACACAGGGGTGGTGGGATGAGGCGATGACAGAAGAAGCTCCTCTATATTTTGTGCTCATCTTGCACTATTTAAAGTTGTACATAGAAATCATTTTTCCAAATCTATTTTGTCTAAAATATAGACAAATGTAAATGTTGTCTGTGATAAAGTTCATGTTTCCCCAGTGGTCTGTGTAATGCATTGTTTAAAAACCTACGTGCAGTCATTCATTTTTTAGTACTCCAGAAGTACTCCAGAAGACTTGGCCTCATTAGACGTCCCGAGCGTAATACGAGCCCGTCCTCCCCAATTAAGATCCACCGACCGCGACTGGTGTACATGGTCTGCAACAATGCGTAAGTAAGTGGTACATGTCAAAGTAACATCCACATGAATTGCAGGACCAAAGGTTTCCCAGCAGAACATTGCCCAAAGCATCACACTGTCTTCGCCGGCTTGCCTTCTTCCCATTGTGCATCCTAATGCCACGTGTTTCCCAGGGAATCAACACACCTGGCCATCCACATGATCTAAAAGAAAACATGATTCATCAGACCAGGCCACCATCTTACATAACTCCGTTGTCAAGTTCTGATGGTCACATGCCCATTGTAGGTGCTTTCAGCAGTGGACCGGGGTCAGCATTGGCACCCTGACTGGTCTGCAGCTACAAAGCCCCATACACAACAAACTGTAACGCACTATGTTTTCTGACACCTATCTATCAGATCCAACATTAACTTTGTAAGCAATCTGAGCTACAGTAGCTTGTTTGTTGGATCAAACTACATGGGCCAGCCTTCGCCCCCCACGTGCATCAATGAGCCTTGGCCGGCCATGACCCTGTCAACGTCTCACAGCTTTTCCTTCCTTGGACCACTGCAGACTGGGGAATACTCCACAAGAGCTGCAGTTTTGGAGATGCTCTGACCCAGTTGTTTAGCCATCACAATTTGGCCCTTGTCGAAGTTGATCAAATCCTTACGCTTGCCCATTTATCCTGCTTCTGACACATCAACTTTGAGGACAAAATGTTAACTTGCTGCCTAATATATCCAACCCACTGACAGGTGCCATGATAATGACATTGTTAGTGTTATTTACTTCACCTGTCAGTGGTCATAATACTATGGCTGATCGGTGTATGTGTTTTAAGGATGCTCAAGACAATTTTATATTTTCTAATGGGTTCCAACAAAACATTAAATTAAGTATTCTGTAATGGGTTCCAACAAAACATTAAATTAAGTATATTCTAATGGGTTCCAACAAAACATTAAATTAAGTATTCTCTAATGGTTTCCAACAAAACAGATTTTTTTTTGAGAAATTGATTGCGAGTGGTTGTGGGGGGAATTTACGCGGACAATGTGAATGGGGTAAGTGGATGGATTGGTATTAGGGTGGGTGGTGGGGTTTGGGCTGCATGACAGGCTGGGGGATGGGGGATGGGGGATGGGGTGTGATGGGTTGGTTATTTGGAGGGTGAGAAGGGGGTTGGGCTTTCGAAGGGTGAGGTTGCTTATATTTCCTGTTCTATACTCTTCCATTTACTTGCAATAAAATACAGAAGGAAAATGTCAAACATCTGTTGGTTTCTTTTACGTGGTTATATTCAGAAGCATCATGCACCTATTTTTTGGGGGCACAGTGTGCACAACACATGGAAACAGGTGCCCACAAATACTGATATTAAAAGGAAAATCCAATTGGCTCAAAAATCTGAGGGGGCACGTGCCCTTGAATACCCTTGCATTAACCATTACTACAAAGACTAATGTGTTTCACATCTTGCAGTGAGTTTTGTCTGGTTTTAACGCCCAGTCCAGTGAGGGCTGGGGTTAACAGGACTGAGATAATCGACTCCTTACATATATATATATATATAAATTATTTGTAATGTATTTAGTGTTCTAAGTGTATATTCTTTTTAGTTGGTGTTTTTGTTTTCAGTGCAATACATGTAGTTTGAGTTGGTAATGTCCCTTTAAGTTCTGTGCTAGCACCTCTCACTAGTTTGGGCATTTGCTAAAATAGGGTTTGGGTTAGACTGGTATCTTAATAATAATAATAATAATAATAATAATAACAACTTTATTTTTATATAGCGCCTTCTCAAGGCACTTTACATAATAAAAAAACACGTTTAAAACACAACAAACACAAGGAAAAAAAATCAAGTAAAACTAACCTAAAGAAATGTGTTTTTAAATGATATTTAAAGACTTTAAAATCGGTGTAATAAGCTAATTTCTCCTGACTCCAGTCAGGATCCTAGCAGCAGAATTTTGTACACATTGAAGTTTGTTAATTGTGGTTTTAGAAGCCCCAGCAAGAAGTGCATTGCAGTAGTCAATGAGGGAAAAAACAAAGGTATTAATAAGCCTTTCAGCTACAGAGAGGGATAACATAGAACAGAGTCTGGCAATATATCTGAGATGAAAATACGAGCTCCTAACAGCAAACCGCTCCCAAGTTTTTTTATTTAGTTTGAGCATCCGAGTAAGAGCCATCTACTTTTACAATCAGTGAGCCAGGTTTATGAAGCTGATGAGAGGTGCCAATTAGCAAGACCTCAGTCTTGTCACTATTAAGACACAAAATGTTTTGGGACATCCATTTTTTTATCTCAGAAATACAGTATGTTAAAAAAGGAACATACAAATTCTGACCAGGCTTAGAGTGAATATAAATCTGAGTGTCACCTGCATGAAAATGGTAATTTAGCCAAGTGATCTTAGAAGCAATCCAAGTGGAAATATGTAAATCTTGTAGATCTGATTAGTAACGACATCCAGCCATGTTCATTTAGCTAGTTGGTTCATGTTATATAAGCTGGCCAAAGTAGGGAGAGGTGTCGGTCATTGTAATATTGTTACAGTATGTTGGGTTGGAAGGCTGTCTGGGAGCTACTCTATTGCAAAGTAAGTTGTGAAAAGTGAGTCGCGGGAGTTTGGAAGTTATATAGTACTATTTGTTGTCTGTCTTTTACCTGGTGTCTCCATCATATTGTACTATTTGTTGTCTGTCCCTTACCTGGTGTCTCCATCATATTGTACTATTTGTTGTCTGTCTCTTACCTGGTGACTAAATCATATAGTACTATTTGTTGTCTGTCCCTTACCTGGTGTCTCCATCATATAGTACTATTTGTTGTCTGTCCCTTACCTGGTGTCTCCATCATATTGTACTATTTGTTTTCTCTCTCTTACCTGGTGTCTCCATCATATTGTACTATTTGTTTTCTGTCTCTTACCTGGTGTCTCCATCATATTGTACTATTTGTTGTCTGTCTTTTACCTGGTATCTTCATCATAGTTTACTATTTGTTGTCTGTCTTTTTCTGGGTGTCTCCATCATATTGTACTATTTGTTGTCTGTCTTTTACCTGGTGTCTCCATCATATTGTACTATTTGTTGTCTGTCTTTTACCTGGTGTCTCCATCATATTGTACTATTTGTTGTCTGTCTTTTACCTGGTGTCTCCATCATATTGTATTATTTGTTGTCTTTTACCTGGTGTCTTCATGATATTGTACTATTTGTTGGCTGTCTTTTTCCGGGTGTCTCCATCATATTGTATTAATTGTTGTCTGTCTTTTACCTGGTGTCTCCATCATATTGTACTATTTGTTGTCTTTCTCTTTCCTGGTGTCTTCATTGTTATAATCCAGCTGCCATAGGAGAGGAACCTGACACCCCACTGCCCAAGGACCTCCAATAGTCAGCAAAAGAGGTATGGGGTTGTGGGTGCAAGTAAGGACACAACACAAAACTATACCATTAAACACAGGCTTTAATTGAGCCACGGTAATATAAAAAAATAGTTTAGGGATAAGAGGAGGCTGGACGGGATCAAAGCCAAAAATTTAACAAAAAGTCCCCTTCCCTAACTTGTCCTATCTCCCAACACAAATACACAACACAATATAACTGGACTGCATTTATGGACTGCATTTATATAGCGCTTTTTCTGACCAACAATGGCCACCAAAGCGCTTTACATTGCCTCACACTCACCCATTCCTTCACACATTCATACACCAACGGCGGTGTCAGCCATGCAAGGCGCCAGCCAGCTTGTCGGGAGCAGCTGGGGTTAGGTGTCTTGCTCATGGACACCTCGACACTTGGTCAGGAGGACCCGGGGATCGAACCACCAACCTTCCGATTGCTGGACAATCTACTTAAACCACTGAGCCACTGCCGCCGCAACTGGTGCACAAATGAGGCGCCCTAACCGAACTTAGTTGATGGTCCGCCCAGACTAGTCTTATTACATTTCCAAGACATTTTGGCTTTGTGGATTGCAGTGCTCTCATGTACACAGAACGATTCCAGATCTTTCTTCCAATTTGTGTACCCTAAGCTTGTTTAGGGCCTGTGTCCGGGTCTCCAAAATCAGAAATGGTCCTACCAGTTGCTCCTGCCTGCTGCTGCTGTTGGTCTTAACCTGGCCTGCTGTTCTCATCTGCCCTACTCTTGTCTAATCTGCAAAGTAGAGATGCAACATGTCAGTAGGTACTATATAGTGACAGAATTATTTATTCTCCTGCTTCTTTTTAAATTAAATTTAAATGCAGAACCTAGGGAACAAATTAAATTGTTAATGCTTTTGCATATTATGTAAATATTATTTTAGTATGTGGCAGCCCATTGCAGCTGTCCAATTTGTCAGGGTTGAGTAGAAACCAGAAGTCTAATAATAAGTTGAGTGTGGGCTGTCCGGCGTTAGTTCAGGTGTGGGAGATGCTTCTGGTACACGTGTTGAAGGAACATGGGATGAATCTGGACCATTGCTAATTAGCAAGGACACTCATCTGCAGCCTTCCCCGATATATCACTCAATAAAACAGAAACAATAATTTATTTAATGACTAGACAATTAAACCTGGAGGAAATTATATATTTAGCCTAGTGTTAACTGGAACATAGGATGCAGAGTTTATTGTAATATTTAATGGTAAAACACTAAGAATACTTTGATTTAAAAAATAATATTCATGTTTATATGAACACATTTTGTCACTAAAAGGAACAATTTTACATTTAAACAACATTTTCTTGTCGCGTGTGTACATACACTAGACAGGAATGATATAAAGTTATAGCTACAGTAGGTGCTTTTTTGTGTGTTCTCCATTACAAAGAAATCCTGTTGTTATTCTGAGCCCTAAAGTTAGCTAGCTAGCAAACACAAACCCTGCACAAAACTGTAGCAGCTAACTCCGTCTCTGAGCTATACTTTGAGTTTCTGCGGCATCCTCTGAAACTCATCCACTGCTGCTGTTCTTTTTTCAAGAAAAGTTACAGTGGGGCAAAAAAGTATTTAGTCAGCCACCAACTGTACAAGTTCTCCCACTCAAAAAGATGAGAGAGCCCTGTAATTTTCATCATAGGTACACTTCAACTATGCTGTATTTGTTTTAAGCCAATATTTTTAATAGTAAAATATATTTATAATAAAGCAGATTATTAAATGTTGGCTAGTTGATACACATTATATGACCAAAAGTAGGTGGACAACCCTACTAATGGTGTAGGGATAATGGTCAGGGTTGTTTTTTCAAGGTTTGGCCTATGCCCCTAGTTCCAGTAAAGGGTCTTCTTTGGGCCTATTAACATTCCGAGAGATACTGATAGATACAGATAGTTTTAAGCAACATTTTCCTAATCTGCCTAAGCTCATTTCCATACTGTTTGTCCTTACACTGTAATGTCTCCAGACCGCAATCGTGCGTTTGTGGGTGTGTCATCCAAGACGTCTTGAGTGCGCTCAGAAAACAGCCCAGCCCGTTGACTTACAGTGAAGAATTTCTCCTGGGCTGTTAGCAAAGCCCCAAGTGGGACCTCTTGTGCACCACCTCCGGAGTTCACGTGGAATTCGAGAGAGACGCAAGTTTACACACTACAATTATGTCAAGTCCCGACGTCGACTCGAGCGGATTCGGAAAATGTTTCTGTAAGCTATCAGTATCTATCGTAGTGTAAAAAGCCTCTTACTGCTACAGGATAGAAAGACACTGTAGACAATTTGGGGCTTTCAACTTCGTGGCAACAGTTTGGGGAAGGCCCTTTCTTGTTCCAGCATTAATGTGCCGCTGTGCACAAAGCAGGTCTCATGAAGACATGGTTCGACAAGTTTGGTGTTGAGGAACTCGAGTGGCCTGCACAGAGCCCTGACCCCAACCCAATTAAACACCTTTGGGATGAACTTGAATGGAGATTATGAAACAGGCCTTCTCTTCAAACAGCATTGCCTGACCTCACAAATGCTCTTTTGGCTGAATGAGCACATATTCCCACAGACACAATCAAATATCTTGTGGAAAGCCTTCCAAGAAGAGTGGCGGTTGTTACATTGGCAAATGGTGGGCCAACTTCATATTCATGCACATGGTATTGGAAAGGGATGTTTAATAACTTCACATGGGCGTGACGGTCAGGTGTCCACATATGTCTGGACATGTAGTGTACCTTGTTTACTAGATTAGGTCCGCCCCTTACATATATAGAGGGGATCTGGTAAAGTGTAAATAATGGATTCAATTTGCATGGTTGCTGTGGTCCATAAAGACAGTGGAAAAGCAGCATTAGTTCACAGACTTACAGGACTGGGTCAGGGTGAATAAAAGTTTGCTGTCTGTTTGCACACTCGCTTCATTTTCTCAACCAAACATTGCAGCTCCACTTTAAAATGCAAGACGTCTCATTCAGGTTTGTTCAAATTCTAATTGTTTTCATATAGGACAGGCTAACGCACGATAAGTTTGTTGTATTTGATAATGTATTAGATAAATAACAACAAATATTAGGTATATGACGATATGTGCTGATTTAGTTTATTTATTTATTGTCTGAATTTTGATTAATTCATTTTTTACTATGCCATTGAAACAGGAAATAGGTAGAAATCCTCATCATTGAAGAAGTTTACACACAACTACGGAAAGTAAAGAAATCTCTATGGCAAACAGTTCTTCAACAGATGACCTGTCTGTCACAACCATATTTATTACTGCTTCATACGCAGGTAATATCATCTTCAGTTTCCCCCCCAACATTTACGTCCTGTGGCTGATGCTGTCCGGAAAGAGAGAGACAATGACCGCAGAGTTTTTTGCTCTCAACTTGAGTGTGTCTGAGATTTTCTTCTGCTTGTCATCTGTCTTATGGTTTGTCCTTCTGTACATCCCTGAAGTTCGTGTTTATGCATTTTTTTACATTGGTTTCCTGAAACCTGGCCGGCCGCTGTTTCAAAGCTGTGTCTGCTTAGAGCGCTACCTGGCGGTAGTTCACCCTGTAACCTTCCTGAAGTACAAACCTCTTAGATACAAGATAGGGTGCTGTGCTGTTGTCTGGCTGATGGTGCTTGGGTCCTGTTTGTTCTGTATGAAAATGATAGGTACATCAATATATTACTATTATATCATGGTTCAGGACATCTTAGTGTTGCTTTTGATGGTATTCTGCTGCCTCTCAGTTCTGTGGGCCCTGAAACGTCCTGGGCCGGGAGACAGGGAGCGAGAGGGGACAAATGACATGAAGATAAGGGCATTTAAGATCATTTTAATTATAATGTTGTCTATGACTGTAAACTACCTCCCAGAGATTGTTGTGCTATGTTTTTATGGTCTCATTAGCATACAAATTTTCTTTAATTTAATAATAATTTGTTTCTCCATCAATGTGATCTGTGGTGTTGTGCAGCCACTTCTCTATATTCACCGCGCTGGCAAGCTGCCATGTCTCAAAGGTAACTGACAAAAAATGACTGGCTACTACTGTAAGAGTACATCTTAGAAATTCTTTGAAATTCTCAGTGAACCTTACAAAACATAATTTACACTTTGTGCAAACATAAATCCAGTTGTTTTACATTGCACGTTCACATTTTACTGTTGTGCTGGTCCTCCTATTACGTTGCACCAGCACATTATGTTGGTGTTTTACGTAATTTGTCTTTACCGTACAGCTTCATGTAATTAAGGCACATTCCTTACATTCCACAGTGGGAACACACTACATTCCATACGTTCAATCAAATTACACACTAAATTACACACTACATTCCATACGTTCAATCAAATTACACACTAAATAACACACTACATTCCATACGTTCAATCAAATTACACACTAAATTACAAACTACATTCCATACGTTCAATCAAATTACACTGAAACGTTTATGGTTACAGTTATGGTTAAGGTTTTACATCACATTACTGAGGTTAAGGTTAGGCATTCCTTTTCTGAGGTTAAGGTTAGGGATCATATTTCTGAGGTTATAGCTAGGGTTAACATAAAAAACACATTTCCACAAATCACATGTCTAGACTCAGTAGAAAAACAACTTGCCTCAATCATAAAACATTTTGCCTCGCGCTAGATTTGAACTCTCGATCATTAATGACTACACTCCCAAATGCTTCTAGCATCCAGGTTGCACATTGAAAGCCCTTGTCATATTGTGTTTTACAATATGGAAACATAATTCCTGAGATTTAGGGCTGTACAACTGGGCACAATACAGAATGTAACTTTAAATCATTTTCTGTAAAGATGAGGCTAAGCAACTGTGTTGATTTTATTGACCACTAGTTGCTATTAAAATTATTTCAGAATTTTTAAAGATTTTACATTGTTTGATTATGCTGAAATGTTAATCCAACAGAAGACCTGAAAACAATTGTACAAAGTTTTACATGTAGACTGTAGTAGTGATGCCTTCCGAGAAAGAGGATGCATTAATGTTTGCATGTATCTAAGAAAAATGTCTGTGAATTACTTTAAAAGACATGGTACTGATGAATAATGTGTTTTATTGTGTTAAACGTAAAACTGACTGCTTTTTATCAGTTTTTCCTGCCAACAGTGCAGGTATCAACCTTAATGGAATTCTGTATCAAATAAACGTATTATTTAAATATATGAAGCTTGATATTGTTATGATTGTCCTTTTGCCTAAAAATCTGCTAAGTAGTTCAATTGTTGTTAGTTCCACTTGAAATTATGTGTGAAAAATCATTATTCTGTATATTTGTTGTCATATCTAATCTCCAATAAAGGCTCTAATTACATGTTGGTCTTTTTAAGTATTACAATTTAAAACAGCTGTTCTACATTGCTGCATTACACAACAGACTACGTCATGAGTTCGAGTGGGACTATAGGTTCTCTTCTCTAGTCTTCTCTAGTCTAGTGTATCCTTTATTAGACTGTCATCTCTGTTCTAGTTTCTTCAAAGTATTTCTCCCTGTTTATCTTGTGTTCTGTCTCGTATTTTCTTGTGTCCCTTAATATTAGTTCAGTATATCCATCCCAGGTTTTTAGTCTTCCCTTTAAGTGTCCTGCCCATATTTAGTTCTTCTTGTATTCAGTTTTTCCGCTCTTTGTGTCACATGACCCTATCACATTTTAGTTATCCAATCTTTTTCGTAATTACCTTCAAAGCTGCACTGTCTTAGTTATCAATCCTCTATTTACGTTCTCCTCTGTGTTTGTTTCTTTGCTGGTCATTGTTGTATTATGTCCTAAGCTTATCTATGACTGTAATTCCCTCTCATTTTGTGAGTAATGTGTAATCTATGATTGTAGCTCGTACTTCAAGCCTGCCACGAGCGGAGTTTTCCTTACCTTAATATTCTAGTTTACAGTTACGTTTTGTTATTTTGTTATCTACATCCAGTATAGGTGTTTCAGTTTGTTATACTGTTAGCACACATCTATTATTCTCCTATGGGATTTTTTTAGTTTTCAAATAAAACCTTTATTTGTTTGCTACGTTGTTGCTCCTTATCTGTTACTCTACCCAAGCATGACACGTGGACCACAGATTGCTGTGGTAGATTCCTTTCTATTTGGCTTCTACTTTCAAAGATTTACAAATATTTTCAAACAAAAAACTCATATATGAAACAGATTTCCTTTTTTAAGAACAATTTACAATTCAATAACTTGAGAGAATTTGGCAGGGATTATGGTACTTTTCAAGCCACTTTATATAAAAGGCAAAAATATATAAAAAATATTAATGAAAAGATTATTTTAGTATCAGTTGGCCCAACTCCCACGGTTTTGCTAAGAAAGTACAGGATCTGTAATAATGAGCCATTACTAATTCCTCTAAGGTAACATTACAAAGTTCAGGTCTTACAGGGAACCCGAGTGATTCAGTTCTGCTAATCAGCTGACTCGGTCATATCGGATGGTTATTACGCAGCATTTATGACATAGCAGGCATACCAGGGGAAGTTCCGTCTTGAATCAGTTTGCGATACTATTAGGTCAGGCTTGGTCGGTTTTTGTCGTAGGGGAAAATGTATGGTCGTTTTCCCTGTTGGTTCATCATTCTCATTAAATACTTAAGCAACAATGTCTCTGTGATTTTGTCGTTATAGGTGGAGGGCTCCGGAAATGGATTTTAAACAGTAGTCCTTCCTGAATGGCTTGGGCAGCATTGTAATTGGGGTTGCCTGGTTTTTATTTTGTGGCTGGGTTTATCTGTGATCTTGCAAAGTGGCTACACAGTTATGGGGTACCCATTTTAGGTGATGTATTGTCCATATTTGGTTTCAATCTCTTGCGTTAGCTGTACTGTGGGTGTTGTTTAATTTTGATTAAGCTTGCTGGCAGGTTTACTTGAAGAAACCCTGAGTCTGACGCAGCATTCTGACAGGGCCTGTCCTTTCCTTCTCAACAGCATCATGTTGAAGCAGAAATAATTCACATAGTTTTACAACAGGGAAATTGTTTAGGTTCGTTTAGATGAGCTCTCATTCCCTGAGCCGAACGGTACCACTTCTCATCAGTCCCTCATTTTATCTGAAAAAAATTCTCAATCCGGTTGCACATCGTATTTCATGCTACACGTCACCACTGACGTGGTCTCAGATCTGGACCTCTTCTTTTTTATCAATTTGCAGGTCAATCAATCACCTTCCAGCAGTCAGAAAAAGAGGAATCATTTGCATTTAATTTGGCTTGCTTTATTTCCAACAGATAGCTACAAAGTAGGATAACCATCACCCTGCATTGCCTCCAACAATGCAATTTCAAAGTACATGTTTTAATTTGCTGCTGCATTATAGATAATATTAAATAACTTCTAGTACTATTTGCAGATAAAAGTGTGTGTATCTGCAGGGTGAGTGATGTCCTCAGCCTCTGGTCACCCAGCGACCTGACTCAGGACCAGCTCCTCTGCCTTCTTCCACATGTTCATTTACTCAGCAGGATGTTAGGAGACAGGATGTGTGTTAATCAGGAGGTTTGGTGGAAAAAGCTGCTACAAGCTGAAATATCCACTGAATAATCTTTTACCTTGTTTAATATACAGAATATGAATAAAACCAGAGTGAGGAGCAATCATGAGACTTTACAGATTAAGTCAACTCAGAGTTCAGGGTTCGAGTTTGTTGAACCTCCTTTCTGGAATACCCCTTTGATGTACTGTTCAAAATACTACGAATATGCTGCATGACCTACATTATCTCTTGTCTATTCGCTCAACAGTCTGCTGTTCTTCTAGAGTTTCCAAAGACAAGTGACTCTGATATGTGCGCAGTGAGCAGTTCAGCCAAAAAAAGGAACATAATGTGTGGTGTGTGTTTCTGTGTAAACTTTGTGTAACAGGGCTTTTCTTTTCAAGTACTATAATACGTACCTTGTATTTTTGTGTTACGGTGTTCTCGTATATTCTACATATACATATTGCAGGCAGTTGAATAAATCATCAGAACTCACTTGTTCCTGCGTGTGGCTCCTTTCATATAAATATATATTCTTGAGAGAATACCCCACCCATAAAGATGGAGTCACCAGGACAAGCTGAGGCTTCAGAGGTTGACGCCACCTCAGTGAACGTCGTTACCACCATCTAGAGCTATCCGGCCATGCTGGAACGACTTGATAGAGCAATGGGCAGGGTACTGGTTTCAATCAGCTGGTTGGAGAGAAGGATTGAGCCTCCAGCACCAGGACCGGCCCTACCCGTCCATGCGGGAGTTGATGTGCCTATCCCGGGAGCAAATCCCACAGCGGGGGTTCATCTGTCCCTTCCCTAGGATTATGACAGAATGGCATCCAGATGTCAGGGCTTCCTACTCCAGTTGAGTCTTTACTTCTCCGCCACTGCTCCCACAGCATCTGGATGCGACCGGGTGTCTGCACTCATCTCCTGTTTCTCCGGACGCGCATTGGCGAACGCTGTCTGGAGAGATAACAATCCGGTCATCGACAACTACGAGGCGTTCACCCACCTCTTTCATTCCGTCTTTGACCGTCCACCAGAGGGCCGGGACATGGGTGAACGTCTTTTCCTTCTCCGCCAAGGGAACAGGCAGATGAGGGCACAATGCGGCAAATTGCCAACTGCGCCTGTCAGGTCGCACTACTCCAGGTACCATTACATCCTTCGCCTCAGAATACACAAATGAAGCTTACTGTTGTTTTCCCTAACTATCCAAGTTCTACCACGCTTAAGGCCCTTGTAGACTCGGGGGCAGCAGCGAAGTTCATTGACACAGCCCTAGTACACACATTACAAATTCCATTATGCCAGTTAGAAAAACCCCTGTCAGTTTGAGCTTTAGACGGAAGACCATTAGGGACTGGTTTTGGTAGACATGTCACCATTCCTCACCATGACCTTTCTGGAGACCATAGTGAAAAGATTGTGTTCAATGTCATAGACACCCCCATAGTGTTAGGTTACCCATGGTTCAAAGGTCAAAGGTACTTTTATTTGTCACATACAAATACATGTAGCGAAATTCATTCTCTGCATTTAACCCATCCCTCAAGGGAGCAGTGGGCAGCCATATACGGTGCCCGGGGACCAACTCCAGATCTAAGCCAGAGCCTTTGTCAGGGGCACTGACTGGAGAACCTAACCTGCATGTTTTTGATGGTGGGGGAAACCGGAGCAAACCCACGCAGACACGGGGAGAACATGCAAACTCCACACAGAAAGGCCCGGGATGACCGGGGTTCGAACCCAGAACCTTCTTGCTGTAAGGCCACAGTGCTATCCACTAGGCCACTGTGCCTGGTTTATCACTACTGGGAAATGTTCCGTGTTGCAGCAGGTGACAACATTTATGAATACACTGACTCTGTCTCAGCATTCATCACCAAGTGCATAAATGATGTCATTGACACGGGTCAATGTCAAGACCTTCCCCAACCAAAAGCCCTGGGTTAACGGTAATGTCTGTGCCAAGCTTGTAGCACGGTCCTCTGCCTATAACTCTGGGGACCCGGAGGCTCTGAGGAGGGCCAGATATGACCTACGGAAGGCCATCAGAGATGCTAAAAGAGACTACAGGGACAAATTGGAGTCCAATTACAACAGCTC
>JACXGM010020431.1:0-10221 GCA_016801145.1 Umbra pygmaea | reverse complement strand
CTTGGAGTCCTTCAAGTAAAGAGGCTTTTGGAAAAACTCCAGATGGGCTCTCACATGCCTTTTACTGAGGAGTGGCCTCTGTCTTGCCACTCTACCATACAGGCCTGATTGGTTGAGTGCTGCAGGAGATTGTTGTTCTTCTGGAAGGTTCTCCTTTCTCCACATACAAACGCTCAAGCTCTTTCCGAGTGACCATCGGGTACTTGGTCACCTCCCTGACTAAGACCCTTCTTCCCTGATTGCTCAGTTTGGGCAGGCGGCCAGCTCTATGAAGAGTCCTGGTGGTTCCAAACGTCTCCCCTTACGTCTCCAATACAATCCTCTCTCTGAGGCCTACAGACAATTGCTTGGATGTCATGGCTTGGTTAACTGTGGGACCTTATATAGACAGGTGTGTGCCTTTCCAAATCATGTCCAATCAACTGAATTTACCACAGGTGGAATCCAATCAGGTTGTGGAAAGGATGATCAGTGGAGAACAGGAAAAAGGCTGTGCATACTTATGTATGTGCTTTTAAATAAATTTGCTAGGATTTCAAACACACTTCTTTCACATTGTCATAATGAATTGTTTGTAGAATTTTGAGGGAAATAATGAATTAGGGTTTAACATAACCAAATCGGGAAAAAGTGAAGCGCTGTGATTACTTTCCGGAATGCTACCTAATGTACCTGTAGGCAAGGATGAGGATGGCACGGAGGTCAGGGGTCATGATCAGGTTGGGGATGTAGGGTGCAATGTATATTATGAGGCGAGGGATGTAGTAGATGAGGATAATAAAGCCCTGAGTAGCACAGGTAGAGAAGGTCTTCATCCTGCCCTGGGTTACAGAGGGGAGACGTGGAGAAAAGAGGTCAGTTTGTCAAGGCTGCTACACACTCCAAAAACAGAGACACTCAATATATTGTGTAAAGCTTTGATATATCTCTGTAAATTTCTTTCATGTCGCTGTATATACATATTTGTGTTTAGCATCCTACAGGATCAGGATTTGATGTAGGGCTAACAATCATCAGATTTGTGTTGGAGTAAAAACAAAAGTTGTAATAGCGTACAATAAACAGGTGAAAATGTCAATTGTGGTATGTCACCCACAGAGACATATGCAACACTGAGGTCTAAACCCAAATGTGTGGACCTTGGAGGTAAAGGGATGCATCCTGATGTTAACATGTAGCAGGTCATCTGCAAACATTGCTATCAAAAGCTTTTGCCTCTGAAACTTTGTCTGGTAAAAATGATTCACGATAATATCTCTTGTTTTGTATTTTGTGTTTTGGTTTTGAGCCAAATATTTAAACAAAAACATATGTACCCATCAATGCCACAATACATATATTCTAATCCAAAAATATAGCAATTCAACATCAAAAAACGTGTAATAAATTTATTTGTGTGATTGTTTTATTTTAATTTTCAATGACATGACATGACATGAATAGAAGGTGTGCTTTTATTTCAGGTTCAGGATCGATTCAGTGGGTTAGGGGGTCAGGTTAGGGTTAGGGTTAGGGGTCAGGGTTAGGGTTAGTGGGTTACGGTTGGATCAAGAGGAGAATGGACACACAATTTCCACCACCACAACTTTTTTATCACATCCCCTGACTCTGACCTGTGTGTTGGCTATATGCATCACAGAGACAATGATGTTAGCGTAGGAGAAGATGATGAAGGAGAACGGAACGAGGAGGACAAAATAAGCCAGGCCAATGAAGCTTGCCTGGATCACCACCACGTTGGAGCAGGCTAGTCTAGTTAGAGACCCAGCATCACAATAGGCTTGGAGGATAAGGTTGGGACCACAAAACGCCACTTTCTGGGTGAAAAAAACAACAAGTAATGGTAAAGTTGGTCAGATTTCTTTACAAAACCCTTCTACATTAGCATGACAAATCCTGGCTTTGGCCTGCTCAAAATAAGGAATATAAAGATCAGGTTTGGACAAAAGGTTCAGTATTATAACTGTCTGTCAGGCTGACTGCAGGCTGTAGAAATAGTATTTTCATGAAATATTCAATATAACCTCATGGGTTAATACATTTGATTATATGTATTACCTTGGTGAAGTTCATGGTGACAATAGCAGGTGATACTGTAGCTGAAACCCAGGAGAAGACTGTTAAACCACTCATAAACCGATTGGTCATCAACATGGGGTACCTGAAGATAGCAGAGAGGAGGTGGGCATGGAGAGAAGAAGAAGTGAGAGAGAAAGAAATGGATAAATGTTGAGAAGAAAAAATACTGAGAGAGTGATGAGGAGAGTGAGAAAATGGCAGATAATAAAAAATAATGATGAAAAAATTCCACCCTACACACTTTTCATCAATAAAATCAAAACACATATTTAGTTGTTATCTACTTACCTGAGAGGGTGACAGATAGCCAGGTACCGGTCCAAAGCCATGGCCATCATGATGAGAGAAGTCAAGGTGCCAAAGTAGTGGATCATCTGTTCCTGAAACAGACAGGTATGGAAGGAGATTCTCCCATCGTCCCACCACCATCGAGCTATCACCTTGGGCAGGGCCACTGTGGTAAAACCTGGAGAGCAGGGTGAGAAATAGAGGATGAAGAGAAGACACGAGAGGTTAGGGTGAAAAGTCAGACTAAAACATGTTTAGAAGAAGATCCTCCTGTCATGGCAAAACCTGGACAATAGTGTGGAGAGAGAGTAAGATTGATGAGACTGATGGTCAGAACAAAATGTTCATGTTGTCTTAGTTTTAATAAGTTTCTCTCCGTTACCAATTTGTTAAAGCATTGGTCAATACACTACACCAATCAGAATATTCAACAGGTCTTGTACCACAACATTAACTTGTGTTCAATAAATGTTTACCAAGATCGCTGAACAATGTACCAAAATAATGTCAATATGTTTCAGTCAGCCTGATCTCTTAGAAATCCGTGACGGAGTATAAACATCAGAATCTGTGACAGTTCCACGGAATGGCAGAAATTTCTGTGAAATGAACACGGATCAAAATCTGTGGCAGTTTTGAGGAAAAGTCCACGAATGGCACACAGTGAGACCTTGCTGTTAACTCGATATAAGCCTTTCCCAAACCCCTTACCTAACCTTAACCACTCAGAAATCTTGCTGTTAATTCGATGTAAGCCTTTCCCAAACCTCTTACATAATCTTAACCACTCAGAAACCTTGCTGTTAACTCGATGTAAGCCTTTCCCAAACCCCTAACCTAACCTTAACCACTTAGAAACCTTGCTGTTAACTCGATGTAACTTGTATTATGTCGTAATTTATTGTTTGTAACCATGGCTGTAGTGAGTAAAAAAATTATTAAAAAAGCACATTTGCAACACCTCTGCATCGCATTGGTTTAGAAAACAGAATATATGCAAAGTGTCCGGATGGATTCGAACTCGCAACCTTTGGTATGTGAGTCGCATGTTTATACGCCCGTCCACCACCCCCAACCTACCAACCTGTGAAATCTACGCTATTTACACTCTGCTACATCATGCTGCAATTCTGTGAAACTGCCACAGATTTAGAAGTTAAGGATCTGTGATTATTCCACGGAATATTCAGCCATTCCGTGAAACTACCACGGAGTTTGAAGTTAAGTATCCGTCGTAGTATCACAGATTTCTGAGAGATCACGTTGGTTTCATTGATCATTACATGGCTGCACTTGTCCATTTCACTATTTAGTATTACATTTGTCTATTTTTAGGTTTCATGTTGACCCTATGAATAGAAGATTATTGTATACAGAACTAATAATTAAAATAAGGCATGGGGCTGCATTTTAGCTTACCAATATCAGACAGGGTCTGGCTGAGTATCTTACCAATATCAGACAGGGTCAGGCTGAGTATCTTACCAATATCCGACATGGTCAGGCTGAGTATCTTACCAATATCAGACAGGGTCATGCTGAGTATGTTACCATTATCAGACAGGGTAATACTGAATATCTTACCAATATCAGACAGGGTCATACTGAGTATCTTACCAATATCAGACAGGGCCAGGCTAAGCATGATAATGTACATGGGTTTTTGCAGGCCACGCTCCAGGACAAACAACCCCACCAGCAGGAGGTTCCCCACCAGCGTGGTCACATAGATGATGAAGAAGAAGCCCCCTACCAGCTGGAAGTAGGAGGGATGGAGCCCTGAGAAGCCCACGATCACAAACTCTGACACACGCGTGTAGTTATCATCATCCACCTCAACCATACTGTACTGGTGAAGGAAGGAGAAAACAATAGATGGAGGGAAGGATGAGTAGAAGAGAACTAGAAAAGACGGGAAAATAAGAGAAAAAGACCATACATCCCAACAGATACTAAAACCCACTTTACAGTCCTGGAAAATAATATATATCTATATATCTGTGACCCAAATGTCCTGTTTCTATTACACTTTTAGGGAGACAGAGAAAATTAGGTTTATACTGCGAGATACTGCAGCATTAACTCTCCATCTATACAACCATATGTGATATTCATAGGATACAGTATGTATGAAAATAAGAAGATGAAGACATTGGATGAAATCTTTCACCATCCATAATTACCTCTACAGTGGAAAGAGTGAGAACCCTGTACATGATAAAACTTACCTCCTACCCAGTGCCAACATAAGTGTGTGGCGCTGTCCCACACTGTATCTTCCACCTTTCTACACAGCATTCCCTCGGAGAGATAAGGGGACAGCCAATTAAATCCCTTTCTGCACCATTGTCACGTACCTTGGGTCAATCAAAGTGTTTGCAACCATGATTATTAGTTTAGTTTAGTTTAGTTTATTAGTTTATAATGACGTGGACAGTCCCTTTTGATAAAAAGAGCAGCTTTAGCCTCTACGGCTAATTTCCAACTGTAGTCCCCGGCCAGTTGTCAATAGGCATACATCAAATAAAATATATTACAACTATATTTACAGCAGGACTAAGCAAGAGGGAACAGACACTAAACATGTGGCACACCATTTAGAACAACACAAACAAACAAGCAAGGACAGATTGCAATGGCATAAAACAGTTCATGCAATAAAACAGTACAAGTCGACACAAAGAGTAATCACACAGAGGCCACATTGAAGCACATACAAGACATAACATTGAGGCAGGCAGAAGAGATCAAGGGGCAGTTTTCTTTCCAAAATCTGTGCAAGTAATTTATCTACAGATTGTTTTCATGTAAGTACACTTCAAGCACATGGTTATTGTTGCTGGGTTGTTAAGATAACGGGTAACATCAGAAGAGGGGCACAGTTTGCATACAGTCATATACAAATGTTTAGGCACCCCTGATAATTTCCATGATTTTCATTTATAAATAATTGGGTGTTTGGATCAGCAATTTCATTTTGATCTATCAAATAATTGAAGGACAAAGTAATATTTTGGTAGGTGAAATGAGGTTCATTGGATTAACAGAACATTAGACAGGTGCATAAATTTGGGCACCCGTGTCATTTTGTTGATTGGAAGACCTGTTCAGTTTTACCTAGCACTGATTATTTGGAACAATTGTTTTGGTGAGCTCATTAAGCCTTAAACTTCTTAAAAAGGTTCATCCAATCATGAGAAAAGGTGGGGTGAAGTCAGCTAATTTGGGCCATCAGGTAAAATGGGCCAAATAAAGTTATAATTACTGATCTTGCATTGTTTCTTCAACACTTGTGGACTTGTAACAAGAGTTTTGATTGGTCTGAGTTTTCTAGGCAGACAGGGCAGAAAAATTACATTAGATCTCATAAATAGCTTATTAGATTGTATTATAAGCCCTTTATCAAAAAGTGGCCCATTTTTGCTGACTTCACCCTATTTAATGTGGCCAATTGCAAGTTGTTTCTCTTTGACTCTATTCTAAAGAGTGGCAACTTAGGGGCCTCAAAACAACTCTCAAATTACCTGAAAACAAAGATTGTTCAAAATTATGGTTTAGGGGAAGGCTATCGCAGTGATTTAAGCTGTCAGTGTCTACTGTGAGGAACATAGTGAGGAAATGGAAGACCACAGGCACAGTTCTTGTTAAGGCCAGAAGTGGCAGGCCAAGTAAAATATCAGCGATGCAAAGGCAAAGGATGATAAGAATGGTCAAAAACGATCCACAGACCACTTCCAAAGACCTACAATATAATCTTGCTGCAGATGGTGTCACAGTGCATCGTTTAACAATTTAGCGCCCTTTGCAAATGGAGAAGCTGTACGGGAGAGTGATGTAGAATAAGCCTTTACTGTACACACACCACAAACAGAGTCATTTCAGGTATATAAAAACGCACATTTGGACAAGCCAGCTTCATTTTAAAAGAAGGTGCTATGGACTGATGAAACAAAGATGGAGTTTTTTGTACATAAAAAGGGGCATTATGCATGGCGGCAAAATAACACAATCCAAGACAGCTACCCACAGTTAAATTTGGGTGACGGTGGATATTTCAACAGGACAACGACCCAAAAGACTGCTCACAATCTACTTTGGCATTTATGTGGAGGAACATGTACAATGTTCTGGAATGGCCATCCCAGTCCCCAGACCTGAATTGAATTGAAAATCTGTGGGGTGATTTGAAGCAGGCTGTCAATGCTCGGCAACCATCAAACCTAACTGATCTGGAGGTTTTGTATTCGGAATATACTGTGGGAGGTGCAGTGGGTGTATGGAGTAAGGGGGACTCTTCTCAGTAAAGGAGCCAGTTGATGTGGTTCAGGCATCTGGTAAGGATCGCCCTGGCAGTTCCAGGCACATCCAGCTGGGAAGATCCCAGGACTAGGTGGAGAGATTATATCTCCACTCTGGCCTGGGAACGCCTCAGGATCCCCCAGCCAGCTGGTTAATGTGGCCAGGGAAAGGTAAATCTGATTTCTGCTGTCCCCGCGATCCAACCCCGGATAAGCGGTTGAAGATGAGATGGTTCCATACTGGGAGTCGAACCCGGGCCACCTGGGTGAAAACCAGGAATCCTACATGCTAGACCATATGGGAACCATATGAGCATCTCTCAACGCAAAACACATCGAACCTTGAAGCAGATGGGATACTGCAGCAGAAGACCACACCAGGTGCCACTTGTCATCTAAGAAAAGGAAACTGACGCTACAATTTTCATGGGCCCAACAAAATTGTAACAAATTCTCTGACCTTTTTGTACCATGGAAGAGGTGGTCAGTCAGATATTCTATATACTTTGCCATGGTAATTTTTACACCTTCAGGGACACTAAAGGGACCTAACCAGCTCTCCCCGTAAAGGTAAGAAAAGGTAACCAAATATTGTTTATAAAGAATGTTGCCTCTCTTGCTAACCACAAGCTGTGTGGTTATGAAACAAACATTGTTGCTACTGTCGATGCCAAAAGTCTGTTTAAAATCTGATGTAATGAATTACATTGGTTTCTCTAGAATCTGCACAGGGCGCATAGCCTAATGGTCTACAAACTTGTCAATGAGTCACTAGCTCACAGGTTCGAGTCCTACCCAAAGCTGTCATTACACCGAGTCTGATTTTTTTATTAAACAGAGTGACTCACATCTGATTGTCATCCTATTCAATGTACCATTTTTTGTCAAAACACTATAAATAAAAAATAAATAATAGAAATAGTTTTTATGTTATTAGTACAGCTTTCACTCACAAACGGTTTTAGCCGATCTCAATAATCAATCAAATTAATAAAGTTAGAATCAGTTAAATTAGGGTTGGAACTCTAAAAGTAAAAGACTACTGGTAGAACATCATAACATCCTCGTACCCCCACCCATTATTTTTATTGGAATGGATTAATTCAATGATGCATCATTGGGAAGCCATACTGTACCCTATCTGCTATGTCAATTTGTTCACATAATCTAATGTTAATTCACATTGCACACACCCTTACACAAAGTAATGTTTTAAAGGTAAATACAAAGTGTTAGGTAAATGTGGACTAGATCCATTATGATTTTTTATGAGGTGAAACAAGCAAATAAACTAAATTCATCTACAGTATTTAATGTGATTTATACAGTATTTCTGTTAACACATTTTCTATTAAACATGATTACTGTAAAGCATTGACTACAGGATTAGTTATCTACCAGAATGTGAACACTTACAGTACATACAATAAAAAAACACATGCCTAATACATTTAATGACATTTATTTTTTTGGAAAAATTATCAAAAAAGATAATTTAATTTACTTACTGTTACTCTAAGTGTTACAGCTTTCACTGATACAATTGTATACACTGTGGCTAAATCATGAAATTTAAACCATGTCCATGTTTCGATAGCGTATGCAAGTACTCATTTATCCAAATTTTTACCTCAATTCGAACTGCATTGTTGATCGTCAGGGACGGAAACCTCTCAGACACAGCAGACATAATGAACACTCTGAGGTTCAGTGGTAAGGCAGCCTTGTTTCTGGATCCATTCCCGTTTGTTGTGAGTGCCCACTGGTGATACAGGTGTTTGAATATGCTGAGTTTGAAAAGTAGAGCAGCATAATCACTTGATTGGAGTTACCACACTCTGAAAATAAAAGACTACAGGTAAAGGACTACCCTCACACCTACTCTCACCCATCACTTACATTGGAATGGTTTAATTTAACGATGCATCATTGGGCAGCCATAATGTAGCCTCTGCTATGCTATTCATTAAATGACAGAGTCAATTTGTACACATAATCAAATGTTAAATCACATTGCACATGCCCTTACACTGAGTAATGTTTTACAGGTAAATACAAAGTGTAGGGTAAATGGGGACTAGATCTGTTATTAAGATTTAGGGCCCTATCTTGCACCCGGCACAATGCAGCGCAAAGTCTGAACGCAGGTGTCTTTGCTAGATTTTATTTTTTGCAATTTTCTTTCAGGCACCTGAGTTGTTTAAACAGCAAATGCACCTGCGCCCATTTTTGCGCCCATGGGAGTTCTGATCTAACAGTAAGGAGTGTTCAGGCTAATTCTCGGTGTATTGCTATCATCGACCAACAAAAACCTGGTCTAAAGTCATTGGCGCAGCACGCCATAGTTATTTTAACAGCAAATTAGTCAAATGCACCTATGGCATTGGCACAGCGCACACTATGCTTATTGCACACACACACAGGGAAGTGCAGTAGCACACGAACATGCAAAAGATACCAAATACAAATATTACGGTGCAAATCCTCAGTCAAAAGCAATTAAAAGCAATGCGGGGAAAGGTACAAACGCGCCTGGCTCTTAAAGGGAATGGGAGATGAATCTCTTGGTTTATTGCATGTTATGCCCAAAACACACCCATTAATTAATGAAGACACTTAGTACAACCCTTTTAGACCATGCGCCCTGTGCATGGGACCTTTTATCCATTGTCAAAATAGCAAAACTGCCTGATGGCCGCGTTGACGCGCTGCCTGAAACTGATGAAATATTTAAGTGTCGATTGCATCTACCTGTGGATATACGACCTACCTTTAGATGAATGATGTAAGGTAGGCATGAATCTTGGAACGCACTGCAAATTTCATTCTTCAGTATCCTCATGAAGGTGTGTAGGTGATTTGTGTTACAACAATAGAACTTTAGTAGGTGCCACTTACCTGTGCAATTGACTTTTTTTTATTAACACCATTATACCGTCAGTGTGGTATGTAGTTGATTTGGTTAATCATTAGTCGCTTAGTGTTAGAGTGCATGGCGTGCACTTCGTTTGGCCATCAGGTGAGTGACGTGCACGACGTGCACTTTGTTTGGTCATCACTGTGGCATGTATTTGATTAACACCATTTGACCATCACTGTGGTATGTATTTGATTTACACCATTATACCATCAGCGTGGTACATAGTTGAATTAATTGACACCATTATACCATCAGCGTGGTACGTAGTTGATTTTATTGACACCATTATACCGTCAGCAAGGTACATAGTTGAATTGATTGACACCATTATACCATCAGCATGGTACATAGTTGATTGATTGACACCATCATACCATCAGCGTGGTACGCATTTGTCAAAGCAGGAGTAAGTACTGTTCAGTACCTGTCATAGCAGTTGAATTCTTCCAGCCTTCAGTCTTTCTTCATCAGCTTGATGGTTCCTGAGTCGTTGATCCTGGAAGCACAGCAGTGAAGTCTGTTGTTCCTCCACTCTCACACTGCTTCAGACTGGATGGTATCCTCCTTCACCATGACCCCATCAGGAGAGAGGGGTTAGATCAGCAAGCACAGAGGGGTTAGAGCAGCGAGCACAGA
>JACXGM010020429.1:0-17809 GCA_016801145.1 Umbra pygmaea | reverse complement strand
TAATTTAGTTGTGTGGATGTATACAGTATTAAAGTAATTTAGTTGTGTGGATGTATACAGTATTAAAGTAATTTAGTTGTGTGGATGTATACAGTAGTAGTCCTATTTTGTTGTGTGAGAGAGACAAGGGTAGAGAGTCGGCATGGGAAGAGATGACATCACACCCAGGGAATGTTCCCAAAAGAGAGTATCACTGCTGGATCACATTAGCCTGCTTCATAATCACACACACACAAACACACACAAACACACATAGGCAACAACCTTCTAGCAATGTTTAACCAGCAGGAATAGCACAAAAATGCATAGTAGTGTAGTAGACTCCTGTATGATAATTTGATGACCCCTGTATGATAATGTATGATAACCCCTGTATTATAATGTATGATAACCCCTGTATGATAATGTATGATAACCCCTGTATTATAATGTATGATGACCCCTGTATGATAATGTATGATAACCCCTGTATTATAATGTATGATAACCCCTGTATGATAATGTATGATAACCCCTGTATTATAATGTATGGTGACCCCTGTATGAAAATGTATGATAAACCCTGTATTATAATGTATGATGACCCCTGTATGAAAATGTATGATGCCCCCTGTATGATAATTTATGATGACCCCTGTATGATGTATGTGGTCTGAAGCTGTGTGGCACCCGACAGAGTCTGCTTCCTGACACATTAAGCCACTGGTTGTAGTTTAACCCTGTTGAATAATACAGTACTTATCACTGTTAGAAAATACTGTTGAACCAATCTGCATTCCCAGCCCCCCCCACTCCCTTCACTATTCATCAATAATCCTATAGGCCTTAGGTCTGAAGTAGGGAAGCATGTAGGAATTATAATGAATCCATCTATATGCCATGCCCTAAAGATGATGACCAACCCTTAAGATTAATTTAACCAGGATGAGATTTATGAGGGATTAGTGTTCTCCTGGTTCGAGCTAGTGGCTAATAACAAAATGTACAGTTGCAATCAAAATGATTTAACCCCCATTGCAAATCAGGTATTTTGTCAAAATGTACAGACTGTCAGCTGTGTGTAATGAACAAATCAAACAAAATCAATTGAAATAACTCAACACAACGACTGCTTCATGTGGTTGCCCCAAATTCAACTGCAAATGCAAATGATTTCTCCATTCTTAAACTTATTTAACCCCTTCTTGGCAAGCATATTTAGTACTTAGTAGAACACCCTTTTTCTGTTTTGACCTGCTGTAAATGAGATGCATAGCCAGACACCAGCCTCTGTTAGCATTCCTGAGGAATCTTTGCCCATTCCTCAAGAGCAATGGCCTCCAGTTTAGTAATATTCTTGTCATTAATATATCATTATCCTGTTGGAATGTTGCTTTCTCACAGACGGATTTCCTGATACTTCAATTAATCTTGCCTTCCACACGCTGCAGGTTTCCGGTACCAGAGGATGCAAAGCAGCACCAGAGCATCACCGAGCCACCACCATACTTGAATGTGGGCAGAGTGTTCTTTTTAGCGTATGATTCATTATTCTTCCTCCAGACATACCACAGATCCATCGTGCTGAAAAGTTCCCGTTTTGTTTCATCGCTCCACAGTCCAAAACCTCTGTGGCTTTTTTATATGGTTTTGAGCATACTTGTTGGAGCCAAATTTTTTTGTGCTTTTGGGTCATTAGTGGTGTACGACTTGGAGTTCTGGGATGGAAACCTTCTGTGTTTAGTATGTGCCTTACTGTGCTCACTGAAACACCAGTGCCTGTTGCAACCAACTCTTGCTGCAGGTCTTTTGCAGTCACTCAAGGGTTTTTTCACACCCTTCCATCTAAGAAATCTGGTTTCAGCCATTGATAGCTTCCTTTTTCTGCCCCATCCAGGTAGTGTAACCACTGGACCCTTAACTTTTAACTTGTGAACTATGCTTCCAACGGTGTCTCTGGGAACATTCAGTGCCTTTGCTATCATTTTGTATCCTGTTCCTTCATTGTGAAGGGTGATGATCTCTTCTCTTAACTTTTTGGACCATTATGTGTAATGCATGTTTCTAACATGCACACAAACGTGACACTCAACAAACCCCTAGCAAGTTCAGGTATTTCATGTGTTCCAGCTCAAGCACACCAGGTGCAACTAATGAAGCCCTTGATTAGTTGCATCAGGTGTGCCTGAGACAACATATGTTTTGCATGTTTGTGCTGTTGTGAGGAATTCTGTTGTGAGACTAAGAAGTTATTCTGAGTTGCATTTTCATTTGGATGTGGGGAAACATTCAAGCATTCATTGTGTTGAGCTATTTCAAGTGCTTTTGTTTGACTTGTTCATTGCAAACAGATGAAAGTCTGTACATTTTGACAATAAACCTGATTTGCAATGGGGGTTGAATAGTTTTGATTGCAAATGTACATTTTGACAATCAACCTTCAGTGTGTAATTAAAAACAGTCTGACAATTCTATTCCCCAATCAATTCTCTATCCACTAATTGATGCTCTATCCGAAATAATGCTTTACAAGTATGAGGTAGGGGTGAACTGGGTACACGAATAGTATATTTTTTTACACATTGGTTTACTGCCAAACAGCCATTACTCAGAATGCCCTATAGGCAGTCTATTTTTTGTTCTGTGTTGTCATGATGTTACACAATCATGTTAGTGTCTCTCAAACCTCTTCTGGGGACCCTCAGCCATCTTACAGTTTTGGCATAGCCCTGAACTAGCTCACCTGATTGAAGCTGGTAAAGGCTTGATGATTAGCTAACAAGTTGATTCAGGTGTGCTATTTCTGGGATACATCTAATATGGCTGGGGGTCTCCAGGAGAGGTTTGAGAAACACTGAGTTAAAAGGCTTCCCAAAACATTCCACGTGATTCTGCCTTTCAGGAAAAAAAACATCACGTCAACTTGTCTTTAACCTTCATTTCTTTTTAAATATACCTCACTCAGACAATATTTTGACAGTACCTTTGATGGGCTAGTTAGCCAACACCCTGTAAACTGTCATGCTGTGGTGACTGTAACAGCACCCACCCATCAGTGAGAGGAAGTCAGAAAAAACAGTGGCAAGCCCTGGATTGGCAGCAGGGGATGTAACGTCTGTTAGGGGACATGAAATGAGAGCTAAACACCAGAGGTATCAGTTTGTCCTGGTGTGGAAAGTGTCTTTATATGACCTCGAAACCAACATCTAGCAGCAATTGTGAGTGCTATTACAGTTGAATAGGCTGATGGTTTGTGTTTAATATGCATGACACGCTCCACACACACACAGACTTTCCCACAGTCTAACAGAGGATGATGTTAGATTCACTGTGGCCATGGGAACAATCTCTGTAGCTCAGCCACAGGTGGAGTTTAATGAGTTTATTTTTAATTATGGAATCCTGGGTCAAGCTACATCCTGCAGAGTGTGTGTGACCTCTGTGTTCTGTGGGTCCTGAATCAGACAATAGCAAGTAGGGTGGAGTCACACCAGCTGGAGACAGGACACGGGAAGGGTGGGAATCGCCTTGAGAGTGTGTGTGTGTACACTGTCTAAACATTCCAATTTCAACCATTGTGAGCCATCCAGTGAACAGTTGCCTTTCGGGGTGTGTGTGATGCATTCTCGTGTGTGTGAGCCCCAGAAAGTAACTCATGTCAATTTCTAGGCAGAAACACAACCATTCGTTAGTGGGGATGAAACCGGACAAGAAGAGGTGGATTCAAGGCCTGCCCATCTTACAGGTTACTACAGGCACTGCAGTAGCAAAACACCCCCAAAAATATGTAAAATAATAATATAAAAACTGTTTTAAAGAGGGAGGATTGTGGTGGGAGCACTGGGGTGTCAGGTGTGACTGTGTGACAATGGCTGTCAAGGTTTGGGTTGTGTGGAGAGGAAGGGAGACCGGAGGATGGTGGAGACTTGAAGGTTTTAATGAAAAAGTTTTCCCGACTTGCATTCACAGGACAAACTTATATGGAGTAAGCACAACTTCAGGCGAACTATCTCTGTACTCTTAATCGTGGCACAGAACATGACTAGAAACACCTGGCAATATGCAAGAACTCACAAATATATTAGTCTACTTACGCTTGCTATATTTGGCGAGAGCACGGTGTAGAGGGTCCATATAAAAATGCAAACACAAGTAAATATTACATAAACCGCACTTAACAGGAGATTAATCAGAATGAACCGCCTTTTATAGAGGGATTGAGACCGACGGCAGGACCAGCCACGCCCTGGCTGCATATCTACCAGGGCCTTTGGACCCTGCCTCAGCGTGCCAGCCTCCAGACCATGCATCAGCGCTGTCACCACCTGGCCCCCCCTCTGCGCTATTACCATCATGGCCCCCAGCAGCAATGACCCTACGGGGGTCCTTCTCAACCCTGCTGCTAGGGGAGCTTCGTACAGTGGTGCCAGGGAGATTGCCCGGCGCTGTGAGAACCCAGCAGAACCTCCACCACAGGACAGAATGACTCGCCTGAATGAGGGACCTCTGAGACTGATGGTAGGAACCGCCACGCCCGGGCTGCAAATCTGCTTTAACAGGAGGGAGCAGCCGGGCACCGAGTGGCCAGAGAGACTCGGTCAAAATTCCCCCCAGGAAATTTTGAAGGGGGGAGCTGTGGCCGTGTGGTGGGCTGTCTCTTTCCCTCTGGCCCACTACGTGTCTTCTGGTCCCGAAGACCTCCCAGCCGCTCCCACCTCCTCCACAGGAGTGGCTGGATGAGATTCGGCTGGAGAGGGGGAAAACGCTGACCCAAGAGGGGAGAGCTGCCATACAAGCGGCTGACAAGGTTGCTCTCTCTGTGAGAAAAGCCATGCAGAGTGCCAAGAAGGTTGGCGAGGCAGCTAGGGCGGCTATCCATGCTGCACGGGTTGTTGGGGACATGGTGAGGGCTACGTTGAGGAAGTCTCCGGGGCCCACTACAGCCGCTGTAGCCCTCCTCAACTGTGCTCCCGGGGAAGCCACCTGCTGCTGTGTCAGGGAAGCTGTCCGGGGTACGAAGACCTCCACCGCCGTTGAAGTGATAGGGTTTTGGGGGGACTTTTCAGGCTGTGTGGGGGGGGTTCTTCCTGCCTGCCCTCCGTTTTCCTTGCTGGGTTTTTGGGGCACCTTTTTTTGTTTCTTTTTTTGGGTTTTACCTTGTCGGGGGCGCCGAGGCCTCGGGGGGGGGTAGGATTCTGTAACGGTGTCCCAGGTGCCCTGTTCCATGGAATTGAGAAATTGACTCTATTGTATATAGATGTTTGTTTATTTGTGGGCAGTGCTTAAAGTGGGGAAAAGAAAGGTGCCGGTACTCTCTTGCATTGGCATATCATTATGACATTTGAGATTTCTACAGTGAAAAACAACACTTGGAGATATTGCTGGTACAAGAACATGTGAAAATGTACAGTGAAACTGAAATAATTTTGAAGCACACTGTTTTTTTAATACATAACAACTGGTTAGGAAGAGTTCAAAGTTCAAACTGTCTCAGGATCTCACCCTCAAAACAAGCCAACAGCCAAAAAAGGAGATGGAGAAACTAGAACTAAAAATAGTCTGATTGACAGTTGAGTTTCCATAGAGCTCTGTTACTGAACTTAAATCCAGGGTGTTCACCTTTAGCGGACAGAGAGAAGCTGTCCGTGTTCCAGCTCCCAGGTGAACAGTAGAATGGTCACCCAGTAGCACCTATAATATTAATGTGTAAACACTGATATGTCATTATGTGTAAATCAGAGTTTAAGCTTGAGTAGGGCTGTGGGTTTCTTTCCGCAGTGGGCACCTACTGTATACAGACACCTACTGTGGTTGTCACTAAGAAAGGACAAGGAAAGGTGCTGTGTGAATGGCTGACGGGGTGTGTCTGGATGCTGTGGGTATTTAAAGAAGTGTTATGGGTGGGGTGGTCACGCACACACAGAGTGAGTACTGTGTGTGTCCGTGTGCAAATTACAATGAAAGTTTCTTGGTCTGTGTACTTACTGTACGTGTGTGTCGGTGAACGTGAACAAAGCGTTAGTGTATGGGTGTGGATATTGTGTTTGTGTGTGTGAATATTGTTAGTGTGAGCATTGCATTTGTAAGCGTGCGTGTCTATGTACCCAAGCCCCAGCTGCTTTTCTGGTACTGAGCAAAAAGAGCCAGACCAGATCTGGATGCTTCCTCAGGATATTTTATAATTCCGGACGACCATAATGACCCAGACATGTGACAGGGCATCAGGGTCTAGTTCAGTAGAGCAGCATGTTTTCCATTACATTCTCACTTAAACATTTTTTTTTCTGGTTTAATAATTTTCCAAAATACTGCCAACATGTAGTTAGATCTGTACTGAAAGTGCAGGTTTTGTGAACACAGAATGAGAATTAGAGTTGATTCATAATCCCCATTGAGTTAAGTTTTGTAGTTCAGGTCAAGGCTTAATCTCTGTTCATGAAACCAAATCAAAGAGTGCAAATGTTGGCATAGTTAAATCTTAGACAGAGAAAAATGTATTTAGCCTCAGCCTCGTAAGCACATTTTCCCCTCATACTTAGAAATCTAATACTTTCATCACCATATAGTATAGGGTGAAGTAGCTCCTAGATCTTGAAAAAGCTTCTTATTTTTCCTATTGGGATGTGCAATAATAGATCTGTACCTACAGTAAACTTCACATAAAAGCAGAAACAATTGTTGCCAGTAGATTGTAATTTTTGGACATCCTGGATAGTACATAGCTAATTCATAAACGAATCCACAAGCACCACATGTAATAGGACCTGTTGTGGACATCATCAGCAAACACTTGGATCAGGTATGCTCATCAATAATATACATGGGATTATCTAGCTGCCTGCTTATGTTAAGATCTATGGTTACATGTCAGCTATGTTGAAGCACTGGAGTAGCTAACCTTGTAAAACCTATCCAATAATGAAGATTGATATAATTGATTTTCACATCTCCCTTTCAGATTGACTTTACCCTCACTGGAATATACAAAGGACTGCTACAGGCTAAGTATAGGTAGGACAGAATGGCTTTACAGTCAAACACTAAGTGCTACTTTAAATAATAATATATAATCCCAGTGACACCTCAAAGAAATATGTAACATAAAGGTTATTAACAGGTACAATTGCTACATATTATGACTAAGCTTTCCACTTGAATAAAATGAGGCTTGAGGAATCAAACGCGCTCTTTGAACCTACTCCACCTTCTCATAGTCGATTATTTGCAGGTTTGCCAGCCTGACTGGTAAAATGGGAACAGTGGGCTATTGTGTGTATGAATATGAATGTATCAGTGAGTATGCTCGACTGAGTGTGAACAATAACCCAACAGCAATAGACCAGTAAAACAGAATACTGTGCCATATCACAGGGAATGTTAGTCCCTTAAAACAGATTAGGATGCCCCCATCAGACCAGGCCAGGATGAAAGCTGGGGGCTCTTGGAGACTGGCAGGGTCCTGGTCCAGGCTAAGCCTTCTCTCCGCAGGCAGGAAATGGGCGAAACCCTCTCTTGAAAATGATGCCTCTGTGCCGAGAAGGAAAGGAAGGGTCTACTGATTGCTAGTACTAGTGGTTTCCTGTTGTGGACTAACAGTTTTGGGGATTTCACACACAGGATGCAGGCAGGAAGGCTGAAGAATACTGGGTCACTGGGGATTAGGCCACAAGGGCAGGTGGCTGTAGTCCTTCAAATCAATGGGTATTTATAGAAGATTGCTATGAACACCTATTCTCCTGAATCAAGTATGAGTAGACCTGTGGAAATGACACTGGCATTCCTTTAAAGCATGCTACCAGGATTTATTAATCACATGCTTCGTTATTGAGAGCATTTGGTATCTGTCTGCAGCAGGACAGAAACTTCCCAGTTTCATAAATTTGATCTGGTGAAGTTTTTGTTTCTGGTTAGATGCTCTGTAGAATTACAGTGAAACACTATAGGTCCAGTTTTTGACAGATAGCAGAATCCAGTATGGTTGTCATCTTTACACATTATGAATCATGCGTTTATTAATTTCCTTGTTTGTGGCCAACTTTCAAGCTCTCTCAACAATGTACTGTTTTTGCCCATAGAATTGCAGCTGACTCACATAGGAGGGCCAGCCTCCTGATACAGGAGGATACAGTAATGCATACATGATGCATTATGACTAGGGCTGGGATAAACGATTATTTTTTAAACGATTAATCTAGCGATTATTTTGTCGATGCATCGACTAATCTAACGATTCGTTTTTTCAGTCCGATTCGATTACGATTCGATTATTGATTATCTCCCTATTATTGACTAATAATAGCAATTTATACATGTAATATAATAAACCAACAGCAAAGAAACACAATAAATGACTTTTCTATGTATCCACCTCAGCCCAGGCTATGCCCTTTGATTAAATATCAACAAGTAGGCTAATTAAATCCTATGTGTGTAACATAAACGTCAGTTGCGCAGTCACGGCATGACAGTGAACACACAGTTACATGCCAGGACAATTAAGGGCGCCAATATTCCATTTAAAACCGGAATAGTCCTGGCATGTAACTGCTCACTGTCCCATTGACGAAAATCAATGAAGACATAACGTTACAACCGTTTGTTGACTTGCATAAGCGTGTTATTTCACACCTTGAGACTATATTACCGATAGTAATTAATTACACTGTAGTTTAAAACTTTAGGTGTCGACAACGACAACGTATTATAGCCTACTCCATCATAAAGTGGGGAGTTGGAAAAAAAACTTACGGTGCTCTGTCATCTGCAATTGCTCCCTGGTGGCGCCTCTTCTGGGGCCGGTTGCACCAACTGGACGTAAAAACGTTGGGCTTAAATTCTAGGTCGGGCGTAGCTACGTCCGAGGTTGTGAGTAGAATTTACACCTGTTGCATCAAATAAAAATTTGACTAGTCGTAGCTAAGTCCAGTGTAAGTAATGCGCGTCCGTGAGATCAGAATATTCTTAGTGGTATAGTTGCTAGGCAGTGTTATTTCCTTAATTAATCCAAGTAGATAAAATGGACAAAGACAGTTTCAAACGTTCCAACGTTGCCCCATGGCAACCGTTTCGCCTCATAACCCACAGATTGTAAAAGAAAAGAGAAGCTACCATTAAAATCAGAGGCGTCATGCCCATTGAAAGTAAGGGGGCACGTGCCCCCTCAGATTTTTGACCCAAGTTGATTTTCCTTTTAATATCTGTATTCGTGGGCACCTGTTTCTGTGTGTTGTGTTAAAAATATATTATTTTCATGTAATTGATCCCTAAATTCGATGTGCCTTCAAGGGCATTAAAATAATAAATCCCGTTTAAGAATACAAAGCCAAAGAATGCGTGCGTGGGCTGTGCACTACGGCATGACAAATGGACTTTAAATAGTCAAAGCAATTTGCATCGTCCTAACTTGAGAAAGATAACAGAAAATATATTCACCATTTAGCATGAGGAATGGCAGTGAAGTGTCAGTCTTAACAAACATTACCTATTCAATACTGTTGTGATGGAAAACATATTGTTTTACGTTTTAAGATAGATCGAACAGCTGAAAGTGACTGATCAAGATTTGTGTGTAACGTACAGTAACGTTACTTCAGTTTTGACAAAAACACTTTGGCTAATTTCAGGCATTTAATTGATAGTTAAAACCGGTAATAGGTTACCCTTTGACTTTTAGTAATCTAAAACGCTTGTTCAAACCTGATAATTGCCCACTCAATCAGCTGTTAATTCATAGCTAGTTATTAGTACGATTTGTGGTCGCTGCAAAAGTAAACAATGTGCCCTGCATTTTCGATTGTACAAAACGGTCGTTCTCCAAAGAAATTACAGCTAAATCTTAATGCAATCAGTCAGAAAAACAGGGCATTTTAAATAATTTATATAAATCGCCACCCTGCGCCTGCTAGGCTTCGAATCTAAGGCGTAGCTCATTGAGCGCTTACGTCCAGCTGGTGCAACAGGTATAAATATATAAGTCTGAAGAAAAGGGCATTTTAGGTCTGACATGCAGTTACGACCTATACGTCCAGTTGGTGCAGGTGCTGGTGCATTGCCGTGATGTTAAAATGGAAGGCCATCTCCATTTTGCAAAGACAACATGTCACAGAATTGTTTCCTTTTAAATTAAAGAATTCCCATACTTTAGAGGAACGAGTGTGCCGCACTTCTGAAAGTCTGTGGAGCCACTTGTGTTGCCATTACTCTCCGTCACCACTGTCTTTGTTTTGGGTCTGAAGAATCGACGCGCATATTTTGCGTCGACGTATTTTTTGCATCGACGTCATCGATGACGTCGACGCGTTGTCTCAGCCCTAATTATGACAGATTTAATCTAAGGATGTCAGTACAGTCTCATTTGTATACATGAAGAAAATTTCACCAGACTGAATTATAGTCAACATTAGAGATAAAAAAACTGATTAACTGCATAGCAATTTAAAAATCAACCAACTTATTGTTGTTAGTCATTCCCATAGAAATGAAATCTATAGAGGCCTTATTAAACTGTTTTGCTTGGTCATTCGATTAGTACACAACAAAATGGTGACTGTTGTTAGTTGTCACGGTAACAACACGCAAATCAGTTTAATGCGGAAGTAGGCCGCTAGATCTTTGCAACGGAATGGTACACGTAGAAATGGCTGCCGCTCTGACCATTCGGCTACATTGATTTGCATTGGAATGGCACTTCTAATCATTCCATTTCTATCGCCATTCCCAAAATCTCCCATGTCATCACGTTCATCGGCCACTCCCTTATAGCCTCTGGTTGAAGGTTGCATCCACCACAAGAACATGCTTCTTGCCTGCCTCTTTGTACTCCATCTTGTCATTTGGAGATGTCTGAATAACACGTCAAAATACTGTTCTGAAAAAAAGGCTGTCTTGACCAAGTTAAATATTACATGTAATCATTTTAGAAATGTAAAGGAATTTGGGAACAATACACCTCAATCTCAATTCAAGCATGATCTGTTTTTGATCTTGCAATATTGACATATCTAACAGGCTAAACTGATAAGTCATTAGTCCGTTTAGTCCAGGGGTCGATCAGCAGTTGCCAGTGCATGTGCATGTGTGGTCTGGAGTCATGAGCTTGGATCAATATACCAAACTCTGGCACCATTTTAGCATGTAACAATGACTAACATGTCATTCTTGTTTTCATCAACCAAACGAGGAGCAATATGGGTTAACTGCCTGCTCAAGGAAAGAACTCATCATTCAGCTTCTTGGCTCAGGGATCCGAACTAGCAACCCTTAATTTAGCAGCCCATTGCTCGACTACTACGCTTCCCTGCCTTCTGATTAGAATACAGAATAATACTGATATTGTACTATCATGAACAATTACATGGAACACTGAAGAATATCCCATCGCACATATTCATGTAACCACCTGAACTGCATCGAATTTGGAGGGAGATTCGGCTAAGAGCTGTGCTGAGATACTGGCGCTGCTTGTCCTTACATAATAACCGTTTCATTAAAACCGGATTTGAGTTCTGAGGTTTGCTAAAGATCACAAGCTTATTGAGGCTTTATCCGAAATATTTTGTGTGTGTGCGAGAGAGCGTATGAGCACAGTTTTGACTAGGTGGTGTCAACGAGTATAAGAGGAGTGCGGAGTGGGATTCCTGAGATTATAGACATCAAACACACACATGGACATAAAGCTAAACGCAATAGGGGGTTTATCGTATAGCACTAGCATAACAAATGGATGAGATCAGGGATAGTCCTACTCAGTGTGGGCATGGGTGTGTAGGAAAACAATAGGTCTTTGAGTCCATCTGCAAAGAAACACAAAACATGGAGGGTCCTTCAGATTGTTTGTTATTATGAGTCATTTATGAAGCCTCCCATAATAGTAGTGCAGATCTAGTTCATGTTATTATCTGCGTTCTAAAGGTCTAAACTGATTCTTCAGCCCTTCTACCGAGAGACATTATGAATCTAGGACCAAAAGTGAACGAAACACAATATTAAGTGTTTTGTCTTTTGGAGTGGCTGTGAATTTGAGAAAGGCCCAACATTGATTAAAGTTTTATGTCTTGTCATGTACAGTAGCAACGTCTTAACTATCTCACCTTGAAAAGTAGCGGTAGTTGGAAAAGCAAGCTTTCGAACATGCTACTGGCTGCTGCTGAATACACTGTGGGCTTATTCCAAAATGATACCCCACATTAATGGAATGGCATTCTGTTGTTCTTCATAGTCAACTGCATTCTCTAAACTCCTCCATTGACGAAAGGCACTGTTATCATAAACTGATAAATAATGGTTTCAAACTCTGGAGCTAAGGTGTCCTTTACTATTTCTTCTGCTTTATCCCTCTATCATGCAGTAGTAGTGCTCAGGTTAAAAATGTACAGAAAAATGTGGAAAACATGCATTTCATACATATATACACTAATGATCAACGCCCATCCCTATAGTCCTTAAAAGTACTGTTTAGAATTTGAGAAAACACAAGCCAAACTACATTCTACCTTAAACCATAATTGTATTTCTTTATATTAACAAGAAATTATATCAGATTATGATTCCTTATACTATGAATTACTTGTAACACCAAAACGCACAACGTAAAATGCATAAATGATATTAAAGACGTGCCTCGAGGACAAAAAACTGGCAGAGGTTTGGTTAGTTGATGTACCATATACTCTACCTGGGCATGGCTAACTGGCTTTAAAAGGGATTTGTGGATTTTCGGTTCGAGTTTGAATTTCTACATTGCAACGCATAGGCAGTAGATGTAAACACATTATGTTAATTAACAGTACGCTGACACAATGACTGATCTGAGAGCAGCGCTTACAGAAACAACAGTTTTAATAGTCAAAATAAATACTCATTTATACATGCATGGATCCAAAAAATAAATTGACAATACTATGGTAAGTCTGGTAGATAGTGTAAAACCTATGGCACACACACACAGCAGCTTTTACCCATTTGAAGAATTTCACACGTTGAAAAACAAGCAATGGCGGACACACTTCTGACTCCACTCTCATGCACATGGACTTCTACCACAGAGTCACCTGGTGGTTTAAAGTTCATAGGTCACACACACGCATGGCAGGCTACATCCATCATTTAATATCTTTTGTTTTCACCATAGCTGAAAACTGAGGTAAACTTTTCAGGTTTTAAGACCATTGTATTTTTGGTAAAAGGTCAACAGACATGTGTAGTTTGGAGACTGAGTTTCACTTGTTTTTTTAATGACAAGGTTCTGGTCATATCCAGCATAACCAAAACCTTGTTATCCAATGTTATTACTTGGGAGTACAGGAATCTCCAATACACAGCACATCTAATCCATAAAACCAGATCCAAATGTCCTGTGTGTCCTGAGTGCCCTTCCTTTGTGTTTTGCGTTATGTTCTCACTCCATCTCACGTCACTCCATAAACAGGGCCAATTCAAGACATGCCTCTTTGGTATGCTAAAACAGGGAGCGTATTAGCATATTATGCATATTACATGTTCTCATCCTCAGTCACTTCTTGAATGGGCTTTTTACTATTTCTTCATTAGAACTAATTCACAGAATGGGAGTTTACTGGCGGAAGAGTCCTGGGTGAAGACCTCTCCCTCAGGGCCTGCGAAAGGAGCGTGCATCCATCTGACACTGCACATGCGGAGTTGCGCAAGCGTTCCCTGTAGTCCGCCATCTTGGTACTGCTCTCAGGATGCTGGGATACGTCCCGGAGGCCCTGAGTGAGGAGAACGCATGCCGACACCACGCTCATTGCACCACCCAGAACTGCTGTTTGCACATCCTTACCCTCCTGCGAAACACTTGCTGCCCTGCCCAGAAACTGCGGTTCTGTGGCAAACCCTACCAGTGCATTGACCGCTTGGACTAGCGCGGCACCGAACAGGACACAGCGGTTGCGCGTCAGCTCGCTGGGCTGAGTTTTGACTTCGCGGATGCAGGCCAGGAAGGCCGTGCCACTTGTGCTCATGCATTTAACACCGAGCTTGAACTGTTCCTTGGCGAAACGGTCCTTGGACCTCTCACTGGCCAGGCCTGAGGCGTCAGTCAGAGTCTTAAGGTTGCGCGAGATGTTCTGAGAGATTTCGAGGAGAAGCTGGGGAGTAAGGTCCAGCAGCGGTGTGACCCGGAGAAAGGCGCAGCTCTGCTCCACCTCGTGGCGACACCGGGTCACCTTGTAGCGGTCCACTAGCCCTGGTAGACACAGCTGAGAACCTGAGGTTTCCACCGCCGCGAGGTAGGCTGCATGCGCCGAGCACTCAGTCAACGACACCACCAGGTCACCCATCTCTAGCAAGCGGTCTCCAACCTCGACAAAGCGGCCCATGTTGAGGTGCGACTGAATGTCGTGGATCAGGATGGAGAGCTCCTTGGTTCGGGCGATGATCGTGTCGCGGCACTGCTCGAAGGTCTCGGCCACCGCGACGCCATCCGCGCTGAACACGGGCCGCGTCTCGCTGGATAACAGCAGCAGGTCTGCCACGAGCTGCATCTTACCCTTGCACGTGTCACAGATGGATGAGAGCTTCTTTCTTTGCTGAAAGCTGCTGCTCTGCGTGCTGCTTGAACCCTCGCTAGCTGACTTCCCTGAGCCACTACTAGCCATAGTAGGGTGGTCAAGCTGCTCGCCTTGTGGAGGGGTTTGGATCAGAAATGTGTTTTACGTTGTCATGCACTCCATGGCGAGAATGCGTTGTTGTAAGACATTGTTATTAACCATCACCCCACACCACTCTATATGTTAATCTGTCAATTTAAACTGGCCAGGGAATATTCTGGATAGTCCTTCAGAATAGGCCTACATGAAGTCCACTGTAAGTGTCAATGTAAGACTGTTGAAAGGCACAGGGCACTGTACTCTCAAGGTAAACATTTCTATATAATGATATTTCAATTCAAAATTTCAAACAAAACACACAAAAATATGTTGTGGTTCATTCAGAAACTGGGTTTTGAGCTAGTTAAGCTATGATCTAAATGTAACCATTACAAAAATACACATGTGAAGAGAATCCCTTCAAAGAACTTCTGAAATACTCAGTGTTAAGGCTATAACTTATTCGTTTTCATGTTAACAAATTAAATAAAATGCCCTGAAAAGACTTCAAACACCAAATAATTTCTATTGTAGTCCCACATGTTTGTAAAACCGAACAATTCACAGGTTACTGTAATAAGATATACTGTTCAAAATCACACATTAAACTGCAGTGCCACCAAGGTGCCTATACATCAGGCAAAGTGCAGACTCTACAAAGTTTATATTAAACGTTATCAATCTAAGAAAATAAAAAATAGTCTCGAGCTGAAAAACTTCCAAATATGTGAAAGGATGAGCTACAATGTTAAGAGGTGTCTTGTTTGCTTAGCCTAATCGAGAGAACGATAGGACTTTAAAAATGCCAGCTTGCTTCAGGGCAGCAGGACGAATGTGAGCAGAATTGTCCGTTGAAGGTTTCCCACTAATTTTGACCACCCTAGCCTTACAGGGAGGCTGGCTAATGCCAGTAACATGAAAAACACCACCCAGACAGTTCCGTTCGACCACTCGACCGGTTCGCCTTTCCTGCAACATCATTCCATGAGTATTTTCAAACAGAAGGCTCCACAAACGCAACAGGCCAACTACACCGGCCCTCTGGCGAATTTCAACCTTTTCTTTTTCATACACAATCCAGCAATAGAAACGTCTTCGTCTGGCAGGTTTGATTCCATAGGCATATCTATTGTCTATAACCCCTTTTCAGCAAAACTCGGGGCTTGAATGTCTTGTCTGGTATAGCCTGTGTCGGGTTTCGGTTTTGATATCCATAGCAGTCGTGTCCTGGTAGAAATGATGGCCTAAACTCTTGAAAACGCCTGTCACTCTCTTTCATTCACGGCTATCCTTTCGGCTGACCACACGGTTGCTCCATAATAAGTGGTGGGGATTCCAAACTGAAAGTCAGCTGCGTCCTCTCTGCATCTTCTGTATAGTATCAGGAAGCGGGGAGGGTGTGGTCGCACTAGAACAGATTGTAGCGAAGTAGCAGCACAGATAGCGATGCAAGGCGATGGAATAAGCGTCCGCTGAAATACTATGTAACTTTTAAAACTGTGTTTACTTTCAATCTGTCGCTTCAACATAGATCCGAAAACACTCGTCGCCGGTTAATAAAGTAATCCGATACAATTCCACAATTTTCGCAGGTAGTTAATTTTGGTTTCCTGGTGAGTTTGATGATCCGGGTTTTTTGGTAGACTGTTCCCTCTGTTATGAGCCAGCCCTTCCCAAGGCTCAGACGTGGTTGCGTTCGACTACCGGTGTAAGGGCAACGTTACACCCAAACGTAGTTCTTCAAAATGACCGACAGCCCGCCCCCCATTTCAGATATTGTTTCTCGTTTATTTTTTTCTATAAAACAATAAAAAACTGATACTGTAAGACCTCGAAGTTCATTCTGATAAACCATTCAAGACCTATTTACGCTGCTGATATTAACTGTCACAGCTGTCGGATTCTACTCAAGTGTCTGTTCCGTGCGCTTAGATGGATTTTAATTCTTTGTTTCTCTTTTCCTTGCATCAGGACGTATGGCCTATATTTGCAATCTCATTTTGAGATTTACCCAGGTCAATTTCTAGTAACTACACCCATCTTATCGTAATTTCACTTTAAACAAATGTTAGGCTAGGTTACAGGCATAGGCCTACATGTATTCTGATAAATTATACTTTATATTGATTATATATTTATTATAACTCAAACACTCAAAAAAGCAAGCTGTACTAATCTTTAATAAATCCGAAGCTTCATTGTTGTATATGGTCCTATTTGAGGTCAATTTTGTTCATATTATTGTTACTTCTTTAGTTTCAATTACTTTTTTATTTATTTAGAGTACATTTTTAATATTAATGTTACCTTTTTAAAAGAGACACTTAAACAAAAGAGTTTTGTTTCTAAAGGATTTTTGTACCAATACTAGGCTACATTTGGGAATTGTTATTAAATAAATATATATGTTTGGTCCCTCAAAAGATTATGGGTAGCCTATAAATGCAAAAATGTTATCCTCTAAATCTTTTTTATCTTGATATTGCAGATTCAATCTGGTTCAGTGCATCGTTCCTGTATCTGATTTTTGTATGCATGTATGTAATATAAGATACATATTTGGAAATTGACAAAGTTGACAAAATTATCACTATTTTAGATGTAAACCAGTGTATGTTGGAGTAGAAATTAAATAATGAACATGATCTGATCGTGCAGCTGTAATTTCAGTATGTGAACGGTGTAGGAAACACAGTACTATAAATTATTTCTATTTGAAGAAGAAAAAACCTTAACAACAGTTGGCCAGAACAACAACACACTCTAGGACAGTGGTCCTCAAATCCTTCCATGGAGGACCTAGTTTATGCAGGTTTTTGCTTTTACCTTGTACAAGCCTGATGGAGTAGCTCACTAATTGGTTAGTAGCTCCCCTCACCTGGCAGTCTAGGTCCTAATTAGGCTCTAATTGAAGGGAAATACCCCAAAACAGCATACACTAGGCCCTCCATGCAGTGTTGCCATGTCCGCGGTTTTCTAGCCAAATTGGGCTATTTTTAAATCAATTTGGCGGTAGAAAATATAATGGTCGCGGGTTGCGGTTTTTTGGGCTATTTTTAAACAACCACGTCTGCAGCATTTTCCATTAAATAAATAAATGTGACCTAGGCTGTTTGGTGCAGCCTGGGCCAGGTATGAGAGGAGCTACTGCGTGGTGTGTATGAAAGAGGGAGAGTAGTCAATGACAGTATATGAAATTAAGAGAATAGGGTGAAAAAAAATCG